>APFE030405716.1:19980-167369 GCA_000404065.3 Pinus taeda
GGGCACTACATGGGTACATAAATATAATAAGTGGGTTGTACTAATAACAATAAGGGGTTAAACTAGTAGTATAAGGGCCTAACACTCATCTAGATAGCCTCACATTCTTCCTGACTTGCAACCATGTACTCTTCCTTTGTTGAACTGAGTGTAACCAATCTTTGTTTCTTGTTATAAAAAGAAACATCCACAAACCCAATACTAAATATGCCTCTTGATGTGATCTTTGTATTGGATGGACATTCTACCCAATCTGCATTGGTGAAGCCTTAAAGCTTCACTCCCTATGTCCATTTGTACCATAACCCAAACTAAGTAGTGCCTCTGAGGTATCTCAATACATGCTTTGTCTCCTTCCAATGCAACTTGGTAGGCCTAACCATCAGTTGACTAAGATGGTTAACTACACAGAACATATCTGGTCATGTTCTCACCAAGTACATGAGTGAACCCACAAGGTACCCGTAAACAATAACTTCCACTACTTCCCCTGAAGTAGCATCCTCCTTCCTCCAGTTACCAGCTAGAGGAGCCTCTAAGGGTTTACTCCTCTCCATTCAGAATCTCTTGAGCATCTCTTTGGCATACTTTCCTTGAGATACAAACAACTCCCCATCTCCCTGCCATACCTCCACACTAAGAATAGAATGCATGAGCCTGATATCCTTCATCTCAAAGTCTCTTTCAAGGTCCTTCTTGCAATATTTGATGAGCTTCTCATCACCTGTCAGTATAAGATCATCTACATAATGTACAATTATAAACAACTTGCCTTCGACTACCATGTGATATAGGTCTGCATCCACTACTCTCTTTGAGAAACCCAACCTGGTGAAGTAGCTATCTATCCTAGTGTACCAAGCGCAGGGTGCTTGCTTCAGCCCATACAACGCTCTCTTAAGTTAACACACATGTGACTCATGGTCCAAGCTTTCAAAACTTTCAGGATGATGTATGTACACCTCTTCCTCAATCATGCCATTGAGGAAGGTAGTCTTCAATCCATCTGATGGATCTTGTAACCCATTTGTGCTGATAGTGCCAAAATAGATTTGATTGATGAGTACCTTGCGTCAGGAGCAAAGGTCTCATCATAATCAAACCCCTCTCCCTTTGAAAAGCCACAAGCCACAAATATAGCCTTATGCTTATGCACACTAGCATCTTTAGCTTTCGCTACCTTGTAAATCCAACATGATCTCACAACTGACTTGTCCTTTGGTCTCGAGACCACATCCCAAACATCGTTTCAAATTATGGAGTCATACTCCTCCACCATTGCATCAACTGAAACTAGTTGTTGCGCTACTTCCTGAAAGGAAGATGGCTCTATCACAAAACATGCACCCATAAGTGCCATGTATCCAGTGTACCTATCTTGTGACCTCCTTTGGATGAACAAAGAAAAGGGTGCTCCCACATTCTCTTGTGCATCATTCAACAATCTTTTAGCCTCTCTAGTCAACTTTCTTCCCTCTCTAGAAGATTCTACCTGAGTGGATGTCTCCACTCTCTGAACCTCTGCATGTGGTTTCTCCACATAAATCTAAGGCCCCTCAACCTTAGGATCTTAAATCTCCTCATCCACATGTAGCTCAAGCTCCTTCTCGAGGGAAACTCACATGGCCTTCTCCCCACTGAACTTGATATCCCTGCAAACCACTGATGTACACCCAATAGTTGTGGGGTGTATCCATTTACCCCACAAAGATCCCCAACTCTGGTGTTGACTCCATCTTCTTTTCTGCATTTTTTGTCACATGGCAATAAGTCAATGACCCAAAAATCCTCAACTGACCAACATCTGCCCTCTTACTATAATAAGCCTCCTCTAGTGTCTTCATCTCAAGTATCCAATGTGGGCTACGGTGATGAACATAAAACACTGTGTTGCATGCCTCATCCCAAAAGTGTAGTGGTAAGCCCTGATCATGCAACATTGCCATTTCTGCCCCCATTATGCTCTTGTTATTCCTCCTAGTGACCCCATTCCATTGAGGGTTATGAGGTTCCATCAACTCTCATTTAATACCTTCCACTGTACATAAGTTCTTAAACTCATTGGAGACATACTCACCACCGTTATCACTATGTAGAGATTTAACTTTCTTGTCGAACTCCTTCTCGACCAATGCTTTGAACTCACAAACCCTTTTGAAAGTTTGATCGTTTTTCTGCATAACAAATATCCAACATTTATGAGAATAGTCATCAACAAATATAACATAATACTTGTATTTGACCATGGATGCTATCAAGAATGATCCACACACATCTGAATGGACTCTCTCCAGAATAGACTCTGCTCAACTTTCTCTATCTCCAAAGGAAGACTTGGTGTATTTTCCCAAAGTACAACCCTTGCATGTGTCAACTTTCTCAAGTGTACCTTTGGGAAGATCGATAGATATTTGATGTAATACCTTCAAAGTACCATGATGAAAGTACCCCAATCACCTGTGCCACAACTTGCCAACGTCTCAGCTCAACATCTTCTCTGATTTTGAACTCAAAGAAACACAATCCTCTACCTCTATCTTATAGAGATTTTGATTTTGAATCCCTATCTTCTTTACTTGATCCATGGTTGTATAGGAGGAACTCCTTTCATTTCTAAAAGATCACATCATAGCCTCTATCATCAAGCATGGTAACATATACCAAGTTCTCTGTTAGTCCAGGTACATGCATCACATTCTTCAAGGTGAGTGGAGCCACATGCTCCCTCTAAAAAGAAATACACCAGTAATACTATACTTATTGTCATCACCCATCTGGATATGCATCTTGAGATATTTCTCCTCGAGTTCACTGAATAACTCTTTATCTCCAGTCATTTGGAAAGAAGTTCCATTGTCTACGTACCAAAAACTTCCCATCATTGAAGACACCATGCATGAAATGAGGTAAAAGTCCAATTCAAATTGGGAGGGAAAACACTCACCTGCCTCTCCTCCTAAGGAATTCTCTTTAAACTTCTTCAATGGACAATTTGTAGCAAAATGACCCATCTTTTCACAACAAAATCATTTAACATTCGTCATGTCCTTCTTCTTACCTCAATGATAAGAATATGATTTGGAACGAGAAATGTTACCTTCCCCTTCCTTGCCTTAATTGCTAAGGCACAATTCTATTCATCAACAGTCTTTGATGAAGAGCCATCCCTCATGTTCCTCTTGACCTCATCCTACATCAAATCTAACCAAGTCGTTCCTAATCTAGCACCTTCTCCTGACCATTGACAAAGTCCTGATAACTATGACAAATCTTTGGGAGTCTAAGAAGACTAAGGCTCATCGTATCCTCCTCGGAAACTATGATTCCAAAACTACAAAGTTCATTCCGAGATTCAGTGAACTTGTTCAAGTACATTGGAATCGTCTTGCCTTTATCCATCTTGATTTTACAAATTTTTTCCTTCAATGAAAAATTCCTTTGACCACTGCTATTTTGATACAATTTCGTCAATGTTTTCCACATAGCATGCAAGGCTTCCTTTCCATGGAGAGTCAAGAAAATATGACCTCAAACTACCTGAAGGATTATCTGCCTTGCCTTCACCACCACTTCTTCCACTCGACCAAGTTATGTGAATCAGTGGTTGTTGGCTTAGGAATTCCCTGTTCAACAAATTCCTTTAAGCCATTGTCCTCTAGCACAGCCTCCATCCTGTCCCTCTAGGCTATGAAATTTGAGCTACCTTCCAAGGAATACTCAAGCATCAACCCATGGAACACCATGTTTCGATCACGAAATATTTATTGCAAATTCAATTTTCACATGTAACCTAGAAACTCAAAACTTCGAAATTTCCTCTAGAGAGTTCATTTTAAATCAGTGATATCTCCCTCATCCAAACTCTGACTCGGCTGATTTTGTTTTTGGATTTTGGGTATCCTTTCTCAAGGAATCCAAATCTGCATTTTTTCATGAAAATTTTGTACAGAAATTCTCAGATCTTCTTTGCAAACTCTCAGCCAAAAAAACAATCTTGCTCTGATACCATGTGGAAAATCTTGTAAATTTAGAAGCTCGTGTAATCTACTAAAACAACAAACAAGAATCTACTTCTTGTCTTTATAGCGGAAGCCCATAAACATCAAGAAGAAAGTGATGAATTGAGGAAGAGAAACAAAGGAACATAACACAATAAATATCCGGGGAAAGCCACAACTCAAAATCCCACTATCCTTTTTGTATTAATCCAGAAAATCAAGATGAAATTACAATACTTGTTCTCTCTAGAATAATCCTAACACTTAGAAAATTAGATATCGAACTCATAAGCAAGCTCAGGGCCAAAGCTTACCCTCTTCACAATCTCTCCAAGTCTATATTCCAATGTGTGATTCCTATGGAAGATAACCTGTATTTAAATGTAAATAAAGCCTCTGTAAATAGTGCAATCCCTCAAGGACCAGTTCCTGATTCCATGCAATATCAGTCAAAATTTGAAAAGTCTAAAACAAATAGTACATTGTCTCTGCACTCTAGATTCAATTGGGTCTTTCTTACAATCGACGTGCATGAGTTACTGATGAGTAAGTATTTAGTTAACTAGAGTAGCAATGGTGGAGTTGATTAGTGATGCCACCGACTATTAACTCACTATTAATTCTCTCAATCAGTTTGAGAACTAATTTAACTAAACTAACTCATGAAACTGAGTCTTCTATTTTACAACTCACAATTAACTCACGCTAGACTACTACAAAGTAGGGAGAACATATACATGACTTCCAAAATACTTCCAACTCGAGTTTCCTAAGTTAAGTAAGTTTAATAAACTTAATTTAAATATTTTAAATTTCTATGAGAATAGAATTCGAATCTAATTGATAGTTTAATTCAAGGACAAATTAAACTAGAATTTTTGTTGCCATTTCTCAACAATTTCCTAGTTTTGACCATGTGACCTCAGAATCTGAGCCACCTTTTTAGGGCTAGTATCTAGACCTCTTCCCAAAACTTGATATAACTTTCTAGAATGATGAATGACATAAGGAAAAATCCATTGATGAAAAAATTATTCAATAACTTGACCTATCTAGGGATGACCATGATAAACATTCATTAAACACATTGTGAACATGTAATCTACAAGATATAATTGCATATATGAACATAGGGGTCTCATACTTATCTTAAAATCATCAAGAAGGTGTAATTCCCTCTCATACTAACTGCAATAACATCTATTAGGTCATTCATTCAATAACCATAATTTACCAATCAAAACATGCTAAGAACCATAATTAGAATCTGTCATTAAACCATCTTTATAACTAGCATAAAACTAGAATAATAGTAATGATAGAACAACCATCAAAGACAAATTATAGAACGTATAAATACTCATGAAATACAAGAGGAAAAGAGCTCTTATTAATGTATGAAAAAGTGAACCAATTCAGGGACTTCTGCATACCACCTTAACATAGATTGGCCTCACCAAAGATTGACTTCTTTAGTCTTGACAACGATCTCGCCAAAACTAGTCGAGGGACTCCTAGGCCCAAAATAGGCACCTACACAACTAGGCTTTTCTGCAACCTCGCCATTACTGATCAAGGGATTCCCTGTACCAAACAAGAAACATACACTACCAAGATTTACCACAATCTCGCCAAAATTAATCAAGCGATCACGAGGCCTTAAAAAATCTTGGATGCCTTCGAATTTCTTCACCAATACCTTGAGGAATATTCCCATATCCACCCTTGAGCTTTACTATAATCTCACCACTGTCAGTCAAGGGATTCTTAGGCCTTTAGGAATTTTCCTAAGACTAGAAAACCCTGTTCTGAAACCATCTAGTGATCTAAAGCTCAATCAAATGAGATAAATCCATGGCACCATTTCTATCTAGAAATAGAAAGACAAAGTTGAAACCGCTGTCACAATTGGCAAAAACCATTTTAATGACAACAAGAGAACCAAATACATGCATGCATGTACAGTGCATGCCAAAACTAGTAAGAAAATTGTACATGCAACTTGACACGTGTAAGTAATACCATTATAGTTTCTTGATTGAACTCTTCCTTGCATGATCTTTGCTTTCCTTTTTTTTATTTGCTTCCCTTGCATTCCTTTTTCCAATGCTAGAGTCCTCGAAGAATTCTCTAAGTGTGCAAGAGTATGAGAGAGAGAATGGAGAGATAGGTCAAACAAAAATTGTCAAAAGGTTGTGAATTGATCCTCAGAAGGATTTTTTATCAATGAGGCCTCTATTTTCTTCCATTTCCTCTATTTTCCTTCAATTTCCTCCTCACATGAAACGTGTGACCTTTTACCTTACTTTTCTTCTATTTTCCATTATTTTCATAAATAAAATTCCAATTAATCCCTCTTTACCTTTTCAATGACTTTGACATTTCCTTTCTAAATTTACGTAGACATAATAAACCAAATGAACGCCCACTATGATTGTTTTGACAACACTCATCTTGGAATATGTGTCCCATGACCTTCATGTTATTTTTACTTTATTAACATCATTACATGAAATTTTATATTGGCATTGTTACAAACCCCTCCCCCTTAGGGGAACACCATCCTCAGTGTTCTATGACATCTAGAAGTAGGAAACTGCTAAATATAAAACATACTACCTATCGAACTTTATAATCTATCTCGTTGCAGTATCTACAATGAAATCATGCGAAAAACATGAAAACCATACTAGTTGTTGGAGCTTTATAACACAACTCATTACAATATTTACAATAACAACCATACATACATACGTACATATACCAAAACATATTTTCCTTAAGCGAAAAACAATGAAGGATACATAGCGTGCATCTAATCAACCATCTCCAATGTAGCTTCATCGGGCCCAAAGTGCTTCTGTTGTAACTTAACATGCTCAATTGCTCAGTTCTATAGAATGAGTTGATTCTATTGCAAAATGAACTAAGGTTCAGCTAGAATTCTCCTCTTCGATCCACTTGCAATATAGACCAATAAATCGCATGGTCAACACCTTTCAAATATATTTTGAGCAATGAAACATGGAAATTATCATGGAAGTTCACTGTTGATGATAGTTCAAGTCTAAAATCCACTCGTCCAATCCTCTCAAGGATCTAAAAATTCCCATAATAATATGGTGAAAACTTGGAAAATGACCTAATCATCAATGAGCTCTTCTTGGGCTTGATGTGCAAATACACCTTTTCCCCTGCTTAAAACTCCTTAAACACCAAATGTTGATCGGCATAGCTCTTCTGCATATCTAGTGCTACCTTTAGATTCTTTTGCATAACCTGCATTTGCTATTCCATTTATTCCAACATGTAATGTCCTATCAAGATGCTATTCACTCCATCACTCCAGCAGATGGGAGTAATAAAATATGCCCATAAAGTGCCTCAAACATACTCATCCTCAGTAACTCGTGATACTTATTTTTCTAAGAAAACTCTACCAGTGGAAGATACTTCTCTTGTCTGCTCTGCTGGTGCATAACATACATTCTAAAAATTTCCTCAATGATCCTATTGACCCTCTTTGTCTTTCCAACTATTTGCGGATGGTCAGATGTACTCAAGGACAACTCTATCCCCAAAACAACAAATAACTCCTTCCAAAACTTAGAAGCGAACTTCATGTCCCTATTAAATACAATCTTCTTCGAAACACCATGTAATCTCACTCTCTCCTTGATGAATAATTTTTTTACCTCACTAGCTAAATAAGTAGAGTTAAATGTTACAAACTAAGCTACCTTTTTCAACTTATTAACAAAGACCATGATGGAATCATGTTGTCTATATGTCCTCAACAAACTTGTAATGAATTCCATGGAAATGACCTCCCATTTCTACTTTAGAATTAGAATTGGTTATAATAACCTGCCTATATTCTTAAACTTTGTCTTTACCTATTGACAATCCAAACATCTAGCCACAAAATCTAGCACGTCCTTCTTCATTTTCAACCAATAGTAGAACCTCTTCAGTGTTGTCATTGCCTTGTGATATCCTTGATGACCTAAATACAACTTAACATGAAATTACCTCAAGATAATATTCTTAACCTCATTGTTGTTCGACACATAGATGTTATCTGTAAATATCACCAAACCATATGTCATGAGATGATAGACCAAATCTTATGCACCTGTACCCTACTTTTGTAAACTATTCCTAAGAACCCTATTCCTATCATCCTAATGTTTTTCTTGTAAGATCGAATTTTTTGGATATGTCCTAGAAGAACTCATAACTTTTGTATGAGCTAGTTGTATGCTTCTACTAATAACATCTTCAACCTTGTTTTCCTTTCCCTTAATCTACCTAATATCAAAGTAAAACTAATTGGGTGTGGCCAACTATCTATATTTCTTGGCATTCATATTTGGTTGGTCAAACAAGTACCCGAGCCTACGATGATCACTCGTTAAAATGAACCTCCTACCAAGAATATAATGGCTCCACATTTTAAATGCATGAATGATCACTGCCAACTCAAGATAATGTGTCACATAGTTATGTTTGTTCTCATTCAGTTTACTCGATTCATAGTATACCACATGTCCCTCCTGCATAAATACTCCACCAACTCCACTATTGAAAGAATCTACACACACCAAAAGATATTTATGCAGATCTGTAATATTGAGAATTGGAGCATTTGTCAACAACTATTTCAACTACTCAAAATTTGTTAGACATTCCTCTGTCCATTTAAATTTATTTCCTTTCAAATACAAAGAAATAATATGATATGAAGTCTATGAGAAGTTCCTGGTATACCACCTGTAGTAACTTGCCAACCACATGAATGATATAATCTCATCGACATTCCTAGGAGCTTCCCATTCCATGATAGCCCTTACCTTTTCCAGATCCACTACTATGCCTTCCTTGGAAACAATATATCGTAGGTAATGTACCTCTGTTTGAAAGAAACTTCATTTACTAAGCTTGGCATACAACTTCTTCTCTCTTAGCAATCTCAATACTGTTGTTAAGTGTTCAACATGCTCATCCTAATTATTGGAAGATATCAATATATAATTAATGAATACAATCACAAACTTGTCCAGATAAGGACACAACACATTGTTCATCAAACACATGAAAGTAGCTAGAGAATTAGTCAAACCAAAATGAACCATAGAAAACTCATAATTCCCATATCTGATCTGGAAAGCATCATTGTAAATGTCCTCTTCTTTGATGCATACTTGATGATATCCTAATCTCATATCAATCTTTGACAACACCATTTCTCCATTCAACTAGTTAAACAAGTCATCAATCCTCAGCAAAGGGTACTTTTTCTTAATCGTCACCTTGTTCAACTACCTGTAATCAATAAACAACATCAATTACCCTTCCTTCGTCTTTACAAACAACACCGATGCACCCCAAGGTGACACACTTGTCATAATATATCCCTTGTTAAGCATTTCCTTCAACTTCAACATTAGTGCAACTAGCTCTAGATTTCTCATCTTGTAAGATGCCTTTGATGCTAGTGTTTCTCGTGGTGCTAACTAAATAGAAAATTCACTTCCCTATGAGGTTGCAACATCGAAGTGTCTTTGGGAAATACATCCTAAAACTATTGAAAAACTTAATACTTCTTGAAGCCTTTGCATCCTCAAAATTGTTAGCTTTATTAATCAAAATATTCACTACAAATAATACACAATATTTCCTTCTACTATGCCTTTCCTGCATAAATTTAGCTATTCTAATTGATGCTGCCATCTTATTACCATGTAAGATACTGTGTTCTCCGTTTTCATCCAAGCACCCAATAGCCTTCTCATAACAACCCACCTTAGGCCTATCATGATAGAACCCATCCATACCCAAAAGAATATTGTATGATCCCAATGGAAGTACATTTAGATGCACTTATGTAAGTATACCATTCAAGTCAAATGCACAAGATCTTACTCATTAATGAATTCTTTTCTTAGTACATGTAGAAAACTGCACTGACAAACACTCTGCATGCACCTCTTTTCTCAAACCACACTTATCCACCAGTTATGTGTTAACATGAATACAATTAGATCTATGGTCGATCAAAATAGAAACAACTTGATCACAAAACTTACCATCCACCTCAATACTAGATGCCAGGTGATCTATCTTCATGTTATCCATTGTTACATAGATCTGAGTAAAGCTCTGTCGAATATCCTGAATTGTCTCCACCTCTTGAGCAATGTAAATATGGGGACCACCACCCTGATATGATGAAAAATCCTTCTTGAGATGCTCCATGCCACATATCCAACACTGAAACTATCTCCTAACATCACCTTTATTCTTCTGCTCTCCCTGTTTTGACCCATGCCCCTTATCGACTTCATTAAAGTTCTCGTAAGGAGAAACATTGTCTTTATCACCTACAGCTTGAGGTCTTTATTGGGCCTCAGTTTTGTCTCATGTTTTACTCAAAATATCTCATGCTACTATTTGATTAAATGATTATTGTTGCAAGTATTTGTTACTTCTTTTGTTTTAACGAGATTAAAATATTGTTAATGGAAGTTTAATAAACGTTTGTATGTTGCAAGTTAAAGTTGATTTGATCACGTTTTGAATCTGCACTTACCTGCATGCATTGTGCAACAGATTCCTGCACCAATTCAATTGTTACAGCGTGCTTGCACCAGTGCAATTAGCGTGCCTGCACTAGTGCGGGTTTACAACATGCCTCCACCAATTTTGGGCTTTCATACATTGACACATTTCAGGGAGAATCTGAAAGAGGCTTATGATAAAAATGTCATTTGAACACTTTCACATAAGCCAAGACATGCCCACGTCATACAAATTTATATTTAGAGAATAATTAATGCTACAGCCCCAAATTTGTAGCAGTTTTAGAACTACCTATTTACAACTCGATTTCCACATCGATCATAGTGAATCTCATAATTTTGAAACATGGGTGTTTCTCCCAACATATGAAATTGAGTAAGCCTTGAGCATTTTTCCAAAATTCATAATGGTTAAGGAGATACGAAGGGGGATTTTTGGAGGAATTTTGTTAAAAATACCAACTTTTCCAGAATTCTAGAAGATGCCCAGATTTGGGAAATTTGTGGTAAATCTCCATTATTTCAGTAGGGAAATGGTTGTACTAATATTGTATTAATGATAATTAGTTGGGATTCAATGCCCATGATGTTTTCAAAGTATTGGCTTGTTTTATGCCAAGTTTAAAATGTAAAAAGATTATAAAAGAAGAGCTATGGCTCCAAACCTAGCTAATTAATTAGTCAATCATTTAAGTAAAGGGCAGAAGCACGCATATGCAGGCACACCACAAAATGGAGGAGAAATTCTTCCAATGTCACAGCACATGGATTTCAGTGTGGAATCCTTATCCTACTTATTGGGATTAGTCGATGTCTTCATTAGGTAAAAGACTGTGTTTTTTTTATTTAATTAAAGCAATTTTTATTCATGCTTTGTTTGTTTATCTATTGCATTTAATGATTTCTATTTCTGTGTGAACTAGGCACTCAAAGAGGGTGCGAGCTGGCTGGGTTGGCCACCAGACTAGCTTGACACCACTCTCATCTTTTAAATAACATTTCAATTTTTTTATTTTTTTGCTATGTGAATTTGATTTCTTTATAATTTCTTTCTACCTTCCATTGATGTTATCCAACTTGCTGCGAATGTTTTATTTCCAATAACTAATTTGATTTGTTGCAATCCATTATTCTTAGTTTTAAGGTTAATTTGAGTTTCTGTAAATTGTTTCTACTTCATTTGCTACATTATTAAGTATACTTGCACCTAAAATATTTTAAACAAACATCATGTCCTTCTAGAATCCACAAGATCGGCTCTGCCTTTATGAGTTCTAAATCAAATTCTGTAAATTAATTTAGATCTATTAATTTATATCTAAAGCTGTGATTTTTATAAATAAGGAAATTACACTATGTTTGAATCTATAAATGCTTAATTAATATTATGGTTTCCTCTAACTTCTAGGTTGTTCTTACACATAATTAGTGTAAGAAGATTGTTACACAAAATTAGTGCAAGCAAAATTAGTAGAGGAAGAGTTAGTGCAAGAAGAATTAGTACAGGCAGAATTAGTGCAACAAGAATAGTTTGAATTGCTTTTGAATTTATTCCAACATCTACAGTCTTTTCGTTATTGTGTCGTCACCGCTTGATTTCCAATTTTGAATTCCCTTATTTTTACTTGCAATTAGAATTTCCTTTTGCATTGATTGATTTTACTTTCCTGAATGATTTTAATTATTTAGATTGGTGTTTCTTGCACTAGTGCTGGATTACATTTATTTTCAAGATTAATCCCAGGATAGACTAGAATTTGTTTTGTAGGTTACCAAGGACTCTCTGGCATTTCTAGCACTGCATCGCGAAGTTCATGAACTCTCCAAATTGAAAAATTAAATGTTGGTACATTTATAGACCCTATACTACACCTAAAATTTTGGTGCCGTTGCTGGGAGGTGCTCAGGGGATTGACCTTGGTGATCTGCCGCATTTGGTTTTTTTCGTTCACCTAGTTTTTCTTGCAATTTTATGTTCCTTGAATTTATTTCTTTCCTGCACTATTTCTTTAAGGTTAATCATTTTCTTTAATGTTGTAAGAACCCTCCACCCACCCTACACATATATACACACTATTTATATGCTAACAATGTATACCAATGGGCTTGTTAAAGACAGAGACATGGTATTTTGAGGCATTTTTCAATGAAGAGTTTGAGGCTAACATCAATCATTCAATGCACCTATTTCACTGATTAGTTTCCAGGAACATTCAAAGAAGAAGTCTTGAAGTATTACATGGAGAACCTATTTTAGTTTGGTAAGAAATGGAAAACATTGTTACTTTTGAATTTGCTATCAACGGTCTATGAGTGGCTCAAATGCATAATATTGCCCTATCTGCACTACCAAAATTTCATGGTTTGGAAAATGAAGACCCAGATACATTATATTTCAGTTTGAAGTATGTTGTAGACGATATGGTTATTGTACTAATTCTCAAAGGTTGCAAGCTTTTCCTCTTACTCTTAAACGAGCAGCTCTTCGATGGTTTATGAGCCTTGGTGGGAACTGCATTCAAACATGGGAAGACATGAAGAATGCATTCTTGGAGAAATATCAAAACTATTGCCAGGTCGGTGAAGATATTTTTGGAATAACACAAGGGTAAAATGAAAGCTTGAAGGATTATGTGGAGCGATTTAGATACAACCTCCAAAAATAAAAAAAGTAGGAATTTGAGAAAAGATACTTTGAAAACACTCCTACTCAAACGAATCAAAGATGAATTTTTAGAACCTTTAAATCTTATAGGAGAAATTGATGTTTCTCACTTACCATATGATGATGTTTGTAAATTTTGCATTAGCTATTCAAGGGGAATCTCCAAGACTGGTAAGAATTCTAGAGAACTTTCTTCTCAATTTTTGGAATCAACTACAAAAATAGGAGGTAAAAAATCTTGTCTAAATTTACAATTGGATGATTTGTAGGAAGAATGGAAGTAGCGCAAGGAGGATCATTCAACAAATTATTTTCCATCACTGTCGGGATTTGAACAAGTATTTAAGGAATCAAGTAAGGAAATAAATTGACTGCAAGGTATAACTCAAAACTCATCATTGTTTAATAGTTGGAATTTTATTGTCCCCAATAGGTTCCTAAACACATCCACAACCCTAGATTTCCATGGAAAATTTATAATCCTCCTTTGATTCAATACCCATCCTTATGGCCACAATGGCCCTCTCCTTGGCCCTCATCCTCGAGCCAAATATCTCCATGGCTTGAAGAATCATTTGGATCTTCCTCTCTAGGGAAATTCCCAATGCAAATTCCATTACCTAAGCCACAACAGATGCAATTCCCATCCAATGTTCCACCATGTTAGCCCTCTCTATGGTCCCAACCATTTGTGCAACCAAACCCTAATTTCAACAATCATATTGCACATGAATTTAAAACACCTATTTTTCATACTCCATCCCCTATCAAATGTAATGTTATATATTTTAGAGAAGGGAGAGGAGTGAATCTAGAAAATTCCTCTATTACCACACACCATTTACGTCAGGAAGAAACTTTAATCCATAAACCATTAGAGAAGCAATCCATGATTGGAACTTCTTTGGAAACTGTTGTTGAAACTCACAAAGAAGAAAACCCTAGAGTTTCCATTAACCATCGTTATCAATCTAAAGAGAGAAATCTTTAAGTTGTGGAAGACCTATACAAGTTGGAAAACCGTGAATGTGTGTGTCCTATTGAATCCTGGTTCCAAACAATTATTAGTGCACCCCATTCCCTCATCATTCAAAAACTCTTGGTACCATATCAGGTAAGTAAGTTGGTTTCTCATACTCTGATATGCGTTAAAGTTTACATTTTAAACCTAAGTGTGAGTATATTTAGTATTTTGTTATGCACATGGCTTCATTACAAGTATAGCTATACTTAAAGGTGATATTTATTTCTTTAAAAATATTGTAGGATAATAGGAGAATAATAAATAAAAATGCATAACAACACTCTTGAACTTGTGATTCCATAAAAGCAAAACTTTTGAAATTACGCATTGTCATGGTAAAACTTGTCAAAACTACTTTACACTTAACGCTTCATAATTTTAAATTGACATCGATTGTGGATTAATGTGTATTGTTATAAGTTACATGCAATACTTTTCCATTATTCTAACAAACTATCATCCATAAAATCTTTTGAAGTCCCTCTTTAAAGGAATTAATGAAAAACCTCTTATGGTGGACCACGTTTCGAAAACACTAACAAGCTTTCATAAAGAACCCTAGGATGATAAACTCAAGCAATCTTTTTGGTCACTATCTCAGATGTTTTTTTAATAAAGTTCCTAGGGTAGCATAACCAACCAGTAAAGAGTAGTAATTAAAATGTTTTCACACCATCCTACACTCCTAAGGAGTAGACTTGCTTCCCCACCTATTAAGTAACCTATTTGAGGTTAGCATAATCACAGTTTTGTTCTAAAAACATAAATGAATTAGTTGAGGGATAGGATGTCTCATTGCGAGCCGACCTACTATGATCATGGGTCCTATGGGGAATGACATTACCACGCTGGTCACCAAGCTGGGGTAATGGCTTTTAGTTGAAAAAATGAAAGACAAGAGGTCTCATCGCAAGTCAGCTTGCTCATTCTTGTTAGTTCTTGTGAATAGCATTGTCGTTAGCTAGTTACCCAGCCAGGATGATGTCCTTCAATTAACTTATAAAAAGAGAAAAAGAAAATGCTCATAAATAACTCTCAACCTATATCTCAGAGGTGGGACACAAGCATTTCGTAAGGTTAAAAGGTATCCCTATCAAGGCTATGGATCGTTGCTAGCAGCAGGGCCATGCCTGTGGTATTAAAGTTAAATCTACACTATAATTTACTTGGTTGATTTTCGTTTCTGTGAACTCACTATCAATCTCTTTGAGAATGGATTTAAAATCCTTCTATTGTTATACCTTGGAGTTCTGTCTTTTCGGAATGATTTTTGTGGACATAGGGACCCTTAGTGTAGGTAATTCACTGTGCCTAGATAAGAGAAGCTTAAACTATACATGGATAATGGTAAAATGATCATTATGGGAAGGTATTACTATGTCTACCTGTAACACCATATCTTTTAAATCATGTCACTCCTGTTTGTAATGAGGATGTTAGAGTGAAACTTTTGATCATGGATGCCTCCGAGATATTATTTTTGAAAATTATAAATGTTGTCTATTTTTCTCAAGTAATAACACCATCCTTGCAATTTAGTTTTCCATGGTAGTTTTCGTTTTAGGTTTTCTTGAAATTAGTTTAAGTAAATAAAGAGTCTAGCAGACAATCTGTTTTTAAGAGCAAGCTTTATCAAGTGCAAGAAATGTAATCATGGAGAGTTGCAGGAACATCATTATGAATGTTTATACATGTTTCTAATTTTGTTTTTTTGCAGCGGAGTAACAGTACCAGATTTTCGTGCATGAGGACATGCAAGATGGCCAGCATGGGGGGATTATGGGCCTCCACTTTGTCTCATTTTTCACTCAAAATCTCTCATGCTACTGTTTCATTAAATGATTATTGTTGTAAGTATTTGTTACTTCTTTTGTTTTAACGAGATTAAAATACCATTAATGGAAGTTTAATAAAGGTTTGTATGTTGCAATTTAAAGTTGATTTGATCATGTTTTGAACCTACACTTACCTACCTACACTGTGCAATATATCCCCACACCAATTTAGTTCTTACAATGTGCCTAGACCAGTGGAATTAGTGTTGGGTAGCGGAGGCCCCACGTAATACTTTTAGGGCTTAAAGCCCACAATTTAGGGTAATATTATTGTAAAAGTTCCATGAAATGTGTGGAGTACAAACTTTAATAGGTCGAGTCAAAGGGTTTTCCACTGGAAAATAATGTAAACTAATAGAAAGCGAGCCGGCCTGCCCATGGTCTGTGGACCATAGGAATGTATAAATAGAGCAAGGCTCTAAGGGTAGAGGGTAGCTTTTGGGGAAGATCTGGAGTATATGGGTTTGTAGAAGCGAGAAGTACTCTGAGTCTATAAGTCTGAGTCATGGGTGGTAGTAGTTAGAGTAGGCTCTGCAGTTGTGTGCACAGAGGCTAGGTAGATTCCGCAACTGAGTGTGCGGACCGCTGCACTTGAGTGCGCAGGGTGGAACTGATTGTACTGAACAAGAGATTAATAAAGATAAGTGTTTTTGAATTATTGTACATTTGATCATAGATCTATATGTTTATGTTGTGAATTTATGCTTATCTATAAGATTTATGGTTGTGCGCACTAGTTATAACTGTTGAATGCTTGATAAAAGACTTTAAGAATTAGATGAGTTCTATATTAAACATAGTAATAATAAGAATCTAATAAGTGCCTTGTCACCAAGCTATGTGAATGCCAGACAACCGTGCATAGTGGCGTGAGGGCACATATCAGTACGCAACCCTTCCAGTCCTCATCAACACATCCATAGGGTGCGAAAACCTGGTTCCAATAACCTCCCATATTACCTTGGGTGAGACTTCAGTGTGCGCTCTGCGGACTGTTGCTGAAAGGGCTAGTAGTGCTGGATTTGTTTGACTAAATCACTTCTGAACTTGGGTCAGGCCCCAATAAGAAAAACTTTAGTGTGCCTGCACCAGTATAGTTAGCGTCCCTGCACCAGTGCAAGTTTACAACATGCCTCCACCAATTTGGGGCTTTCATAGATTGACACATTTCTGGGAGAATTTGAAAGAGGTTTATGATCAAAATGTCATTTTAACACTGTCACATAAGCCGAGACACACCCAGGTCATACAGATTTATATTTAGATAATAATTAATGCTACAACCTCGAATTTGTAGCAGTTCCTAGACTGCCTATTTACACCTTGATTTCCATGTCAATCGTAGCGAATATCATAATTTTGAAACATGGGCTTTTCTCCCAACATAGGAAATTGAGTAAGCTTCAGGCCGTTTCCCAAAATTCATAATGGTTAAGGAGATATGAAGGGGGATTTGGAGGAAGTTTGTTAAAAATACCAAATTTTCCAGAATTCTAGAAAATGCACATATTTGGGAAATTTGAGGTAAATATCCATTATTTCAGAAGGGAAATAGTTGTAGTAATATTATGTTAATGATAATTAGTTGGAATTCAATCCCTATGATGTTTTCAAAGGATTGTCTTGTTTTATGCCAAGTTTGGAATGGAAAAAGATAATAACAGACGAGTTATGGCTCCAAGCCTAGCTAATTAATTAGTCAATCAATTAAGTAGAGGGTAGAAGCGCATTGGCAAGCACAACGTAGAAGGGAGGAGAAGTTGTTCCAATGTAGTAGCACGTGGATTTTAGTGTGGAATGCTTCTCCTACTTGTTGGGATTAGCTGATGTCTGCATTATGTAAAAGACTATGTTTTTTTCTAATTAATTGAAGCAATTTTTATTGATGTTTTGACTATTCATCTATTGCATCTAATCATTTATGTTTTTGTGTGAACTAGGCACTCAAAGAGAGTGTGAGCTGGCTGGGTTGGCCACTAGACCAGCTTGACACTGCTCCCATCTTTTAAATAGCATTTTAATTTTTTTGTTTGTCTGCTGTGTGAATTTGATTTTTTATAGTTTCTTTCTTCCTTCAATTGATGATATCTAACTTACTGCAGATGTTTTATTTCCAAGAATTAATTCGATTTGTTGCAATCCATTATTCTCAGTTTTAAGATTAATTTGAGTTGTTGCAAATTGTTTCTATTTCATTTGCTGCATTATTAGTTATACTTGCACCTGAAATATTTTAAACAAACATCGTGTCCTTCTACAATCCACAAGATCGACTCTGCCTTTATGAACTCTAACTCGAATTCTTTAAATTAATTCAAATCTATTAATTTATATCTAAAGTTGAAATTTTTACATTTTCTAACCCAATATTTATAAATAAGGAAATTACACTATGTTTGAATCAATAAATGCTTAATTAATATTATGGTTTCCTTTAACTTCTAGATTGTTCTTACACATAATTAGTTCAAGCATATTGCTACACAGGATTAGTGGAAGAAGAATTATTACAGGCAGAATTACTGCAAGCAAAATAGTTTGAATTGCTTTAGAATTTATTCCAGCATTTACAGCCTTTTCGTTATTGTGTCGACACTGCTTGATTTCCAGTTCTGATTTCCTTTCTATTTACCTACAATCAGAATTTCCTTTCGCATTGATTGCTTTTACTTTCTCGCATGCTTTTAATTGTTTGGATTGGTGTTTCTTGCACTAGTGCAGGATTAAATTTATTTTCGAGATTAATCTCAAGATAGAATAGAATTTGTTTTGCAGGTTATGAGGGACTCTCTCTAGCATTTCCAGTGTTGTGTCTCGAAGTTCACAAACTCTCTGGATTGGAAAATTAAATGTTGGTACATTTATAGACCCTATACTGCACCGAACGGTCTTGTTCACTTCAATGGCCATTTACCTCTAGTTTTGTCATTCCCTTTCCAAAACTAAGATTCTATCTTACACTTTGATTGCTTGTAAGAGTGATTCAAATTTCCAATGAATTCCTCTAATTACTAAGTCTCATCATACTCAATCTTATCCTTAAATGATAATGTAAATACACTAACAAATATATGAACTTTGGCCTTCTCATTCTTAATATATGGTACATAACTCAATAACTATAGGAACTTAGTCATGTACTCCTCATCTGTCATTGATACCATATTCAAATCATAGAACACTTTCACTCTACTGTACATCTATGAAAAGCACTTCTTCCTAGAATGTCTCTTGAATTCATCCAAGCTCAACTCCTTTGTCCTATTATCTTTGACGTGCTTCACATCTTCCCACCACATGTTTTCTTTCACTTTGAGGATGAAAATAGTTATCATGTCACGCATGTTCTCTATGTAATCATGCATCTCAAATAATTTCTTTGTCCCAGGAATTCATGCCTCTACGTCTTCCACCTTATTCAAATTTCCATCGATTGTAGTTGGCTTTGATTTCTTGAACTCATCTTAAAAATATCCCCTATCACTCTGCCTGTAAGGATGAGAGTGATGATGACCATGATACCTATCTAAACTAGAACTAGAGTAGAACCCATGTCCACTCCCTCTCCCATTATGTGTATCCAAGACGCTTCCATCTCCAACCATGTCATCCTTATTTGAACTATGCCCACCATGGCACCTCGTACAATCTACTCCGTTGGTCATGTCATCCTATCCATAATTAATTTTTGGTTGCGTGTGTGTCTACAAATATGACAAGCTCTAAAGGATGAATGCATTAACTTCTTCTTGCTTCTCCTATGCCATGGAAAGTCTCTCTTGTGACTGAATAATCATGTAATTATATTATTTGCAACTTTTTATGTCTGCTTTCAATCTTCTCAAAGTGTTTTTTATGTCCGGAGACTACTTATCTTTTGGATGCTCATTTTATATGTAAGAGGAGTCTCATAAAGTCAAATACACCATTTTTTTCAAGTCATCTTTGATATTGTTCTTCCTGCAATTATACCACGCTAGTTAAACCAACATATAAGCATAATCAACATACCTCAATGTAGTTTAAGGGAGGCTATTGTGTCTACAAAATCAACCCAAATTAGCATAATACATGTATAATCATAATCATATCAATATACCGACATCATGCATTGAAGTAACAACTACATACCATGACCTCATACAGGAAAACCATAACCAAGAGAATGCATGCATAACAACCATATAAACAACTTACACGCGTGCATGACACATGCATTCCACCCATCTAGTCCACGCATTGGACCATGCTCTGATACCACTCTCTAATCATCCCACAAATATCTACCCACTTTCACTGGCCTGCCATGGTAATCATGAGATGAGGGTTATTATGACATTACTCAACCTCCTATAACACATTAAAGAAATATAGTCGACAAAAGAAACCTTACTGACCTTCCTCAAGAGATAGAGGACCCATAACAGCTAAACAACCATTCTAAGCACCCAAACCCTGACTTAACTCTCATTTATAGTGATTTGGACTCCCAATCATTTACATAACAAGGAAACCCAACAATTGTAATCCTCTAGTGGCATGGATAACCCTACCTCCCAGTGACTACAGTCTAGATTTTCCAGTTCTAAGCACGCAAACCTAGAATCTGAGCCACCTTTTCAGGGCTAGTATCTAGACCTCTACCCAAAACTTGATAGACTTTTTCAGGATGATGAACGACACAATGAAAAAGATATTAGTGTAAAAATTTGTCAAGAAATTGACCTAACTAGGTTAACCATGAAACATTTTGTCAAACACATTGTGAACATGTAACCTAGAAATTATAAATGCATACCTGAACATGGGGTCTCATATTTATCACAAAATCATTATGAAGGTATAATTCACTCTCAGAATAGTGGCAATAACATCTATTAGGTCATTCATTCAATAAAAATTCATTTACCAATCAAAATAAGAGCCATAACTAGAATCTTTCATGAAACCATTCTTATAACCAACATATAACCATAATAATAACAATGATAGAACATCATTCAAAGCCACATAATAAAAAGTATAAATACTCAAGAAATACAAGAGGAAAAGAGCTATTCTTAACATATGCCAAAGCCAACTATGTTAGGGACTTCCATGTACCACTCAACCATCGATTGGAATGAACCAAATCTTTCAGTATCCAGACCTCTACCCAAAACTTGATAGAATTTTCTGTAATGATGAACGACACAATGAAAAAGCCGTTAGTGTAAAAATTTGTCAAGAAGTTGACCTAACTAGGCTAACCATGATATAAATTTTGTCAAACACGTTGTGAACATGTAACCTAGAAGTTATAAATGCATACCTAAACATGGGGTCTCATACTTATCACAAAATCATCAGGAAGGTATAATTCACACTCAAAATAGTTGCAATAACATCTATTAGGTCATGCATTCAATAAACATTCATTTAACGATCAAAACATGATAAGAGCCATAACTAGAATCTTTCATGAAACCATTCTTATAACCAGCATATAACCATAATAATAACAATGATAGAACATCATTCAAAGCCACATAATAAAAAGTATAAATAATCATGAGATACAAGAGGAAAAGAGCTATGATTAACATATGCAAAAGCCAACTAAGTTAGGGAATTCCATGTACCACTCAACCATAGATTGGAATGAACCAAATCTTTCTTTCAGCCAATCAACCTCGTGACATATTACAAGCATGAATGTGGGACTCAAAACAAAACAACCAAGTTTCCTCAAGCTTTAACACAATCCCACCAAAACCAATCAAGGGACTTCTATTCCTAAAACAAGCACATACACAACTAGGCTTTACTGTGATCCTGCCATTATTGATCAAGTGATTCATAGGCCTAACCAAGAAATACACGCTACCAAGCTTTACCGCAATCCCATCGAAACCTGTCAAGGGATCACCAGGCCCTAAAAAGGTTTAGATGCCTCCAGATTTATTCACCAATACCTTGACAAGTTTTCTCATCTCCACCCTCAGGCTTTACTACAATCCTGCCATTACTGGTCAAGGGATTCCTATTCCCCTAGGAATTTTCTTATGACCACCTCACCCAGTTCTGAAACCATCCGAAAATGAAAATATCAATAAAATGAAAGAACCCCATCACACCATGCCTATTCATAAATGGAAAGGAAAACCCAAAGCCACTATCACACCTAGAAAAACACATGCCAATGACAACAAGATAAAAAAATAGACACATGCATGTACCATGCATGCCAAAAATAGTGAGGAAATCATACATGCAAGTAATCCCACCGTAGTTGCATGATCCAAATATACCTTGCTTGATCTTTCCTTTCCTTTGTTTTCATGTCCTTCCCTTCACTTCGTTTCTCCAATGCTAGAGTGCTCCAAGAATGCTTTAAGTGTGCAAGAGTATGAGAGAGAGAGAATAGAGAGAGCGCTCCAACCCAAAACTATCAAAAGGCTATAAGCTAATCCTCAGAAGCCATTTACCATTGAGGCCTCTATTTTCTTCAATTTCCTCTACTTTCCTTCAATTTCCTCTTCACATTCAACTTGTGACCTTTCACCTTCATTTTCTCCTATTTTCCATTATTTTCATAAATAAAAATCCAATTAATGCCTCTTTTCTTTTTCAAATCCATTGCCATTACCTTTTCCAATTTATCTAGCCATAATAAATCAAATGAACACTCATTAGGATGTTTTTCCAAAAATTCAACTTGGAATATGTGTCCGATGACCTCGATATCATTTTTCGCTTATTAACTTTATTACATGAACTTTTAACCCAAAGCTCTTACACTCTCTATTGGAATGAAACATTTACTTTTGTTATCTCCTTTTTGTTATTCTATAGGATTTTCCACTCTTTTCACCTTACTATTGGTAAGGGTAACTTTCATGCTATATCATGAAGAGCTACCTAATTATGTAGGGAACTATTTTGGTTCTTATAAGGGAAACTAAGATTGGTTCAAGTGATTTTATAGATACTCTAGGGACTGTGAATCAGGGGCTATCGACCCCTCTTCCCATAGGATGAATGTTTCCTCATTGCTCTTTATTCAAGCCCTTTCTATGTTTCTGATCGCTAGTTCAAGAAATTTGTCTAGGTGAACTCTTTGATAGGGGCTTAGGGAAGTGAGATTTCGCTGCAAGTATGCTTCAAAAAAAATCTTCCGTTACCCTTAAACATAAAATTAAGTATCTCTAAAATTTTATGACGCAATTGTAAATCAATAAAAATAAATTGGTTCCATGTACCACTTCGACTATGGACATGGTAATTGAATATAAACAATAACTTTGAATAGTGGAATATGAAAATACTATATTTTGATCACAAATTGAAGAGCTAAAACATGCTATTATTATGGGTAACCATTTTTATTTTTATGTAGCTCATTTTTTTGATAGTTTTGGGTTTTTCCTTTCTAGATTTAAATGTATCATCTCTTAACTTGGAGAAAATTACCTCCCAAAAAGAAGGGAAGTATTATATATCATTGTAGTCATTGCATGTAAGTGTTGTTTTATCCGATGTTATGGGTATTTTGTTGTGTATATACTACTCTAATATATATTCTATCCCTCTTGTTTTTAAATAAATTTCAGTACTATTGGAACTATGCACAATAGGTAGCCAATGGCTATATAAGGATAATTTTTGTATATTTGATTTAATGTTATGCCCTCTATGCAAAGTTTATCAATATAATAATCTCAGCTATGGTTAGGAAAAATCAATAGGAACATGTAGTATCATAATCCAAAATGTGGTATAGCCTCTTCACTCTACATGCATCCTAGGCTATTGAACAACTATCTATTTTCCATTTAATCCCTCTTCACTTCAATGGCTTCACTTCTCAAAACATGAAAGCCTCACTTAAAAATTCTATACCATTTGATATTGTTCACATGTTATTGTTAGAGAATATACTAATGTAGCTACTTAAACCAATTCTCCCTAACCTTAATTATTAATTGTGAAATTTAGTTATCTTCTTATGTTTCTTTATAAGGTATTTTCATCAATTATCAAGAGAAAAATAATAAAGACAATAAACAAACTAAGTACACTCTAAGGAGGAAAAAAAATCCTCCAAGGCGAAAAATGGAAAATAATCTCATATGTTCTTATAAAATCTACTTCAAATCAAGAAAACCAAGAAACAAATACCTTGACCAATATCCCCTCTAAGCATCGAGTCAGTTCTCCAACAAAGCCCTTCCAAATAGACAGAGGTCAGCCCTTGCCAGCAAAATCCAAAGTTCATCAAAATTGTTCCAAACTTGGATTGCATCCTCCAACTGTAGAACTTTCGACCTACAGTTAATTTGTAAATATGAACCTCTTTAACAATATCAAAAACCCTATATTTTTTCCATGTGTGAGAGAGATAACTTAGAATTAAGGTCTCGTTCCTTCCCTTTCACTTTTACCTTGTTTCATTGTTTCTTCGCTCCTCTCCAGTTCTTCTTCTATTTTAGATGGTTAGTGAGTTCTTAAAATGAGTTTGATGTAGTCTCTATATATACCATATTTTGGAGGTCGAATAGCCTCATCTAGGCTGACTTGTCACTTGCAGGGCTGACTTGTGTTAGGAGGGTCATTTTGACTTTCTAGACTCAAAATAAATTCTATCACGTGATACATATATCCTAAACATGATATTGACTTTATTGACTCATGAAAATTAATCTTATGAAATGAAAAACTCTAGAAGTAGGAAGAACATGCTCAACCTAAAAGACCAATCAAAAGAAGCATGAAACTCATGCTTGAAAATCTAAATTTTCATTTATTCTTTTTCTTGTAACATAAGATATACGCAAAAATAACATATTAGGAAAAAAATTCCGCGCGTGCTCTGTTCTGCTCTGTGGAGTTAGGTTTAGGTTTGAAGCCTCCTGTGTGCCCGCCGCTACCATGAGTGGGCCTGGGGGTGGGGAGTCTGCTCCCACCCCTCCATCTTCTTCAGAAGAAGCATTTCGAAGCCTGTTAAAATAGAAAGGGAAGAAACGAAAGCCCTCTGAAATCCCGAAATTTATAGAAAAACTCGAAGAAATTCTAGAGATAGCTCTTCCTAAGGAATAGCCGATTAAAATAGCTCTTGCTCTGGCTAACAGAGGCCTAGTAGGGCAGTTTATGGGCCGATGGCCTTCCACAAAATCCACGGACGAGTGGATTCAGCGAAACTGGAGACCTCAGCTGAAAAATAACGTGATTTGCTATGCTGTGGGACGAGGCTACTTCATTTTTGAATTTACCTCCAAAGAAGATCGTGATCTAGTGTTCAGGAACGGGCCGTATTTCATGGGAAATCAGGGACTGTATCTCAACAAATGGAACCCTGATTTCGATCCCTTTGTCGATGTCCCTAAGGAGGCGCCGGTCTAGGTTCGTCTTCCGAATCTCTCGATACATTGCTGGAGCTATCAATCCTTGCAGAAGATTGGAAATAGGCTGGGTCATTTCATTGACAAAGCTGATCACAAGGGCCAATATACCTGCGCTAGAATATGCGTGGAAGTCGACCTGGAAGCTGGTCTGCCAGAAGCGGTCAAACTCACAGTTGGAGATTGGCAGCATTATCAGAAGCTGGATTACGAGCAATTGCCATTCAAATGTCGAACCTGTCATGAGCATGGACACTTCCAATGGAACTACCCAAAGGCTCCAACAGGGATCTCGGTCGAAGAAGAAGGATGGAAAGAAATTAGAAAGGGAAAGGTTGTCCCAAAGCCCCCGGGGCAGAATAACTCAATACCATTGGGGAAGCCACAAACTAATTCAAAGACCACTGTAGCTCCAAAAGTTGGCTCCTCCTTAGGAGAAAAGGTGGATGTCTTGGAGACACAAGAGGAAACAGGAAATCAGCTAAAGCAAGGGAAAGAAACTGAAGCCGAACCTTTCGTTCCACCAGCTGAAAACTGCCAAAGGGGAAATGAAAGCAACGAAGAACACATCAGCCTCGCCTCTGACTCTGAGGGAGATTCAGAAGAGCGAGATTCCGAGACTGATAATTCACAAGTCATTCCCATCAAAACGACAAGGGGTCGGAAATCCAGAAAGAAACATAGAGAAGAAAAAACTTATCAAGAAATCCTCCAAGGCTCCCAACAAACCCTCAAAGGAATGATGAATACCAGATCAGGGCGCAAGAATGCCAGGGCTCCAAAAGGAGCCTCAACCCCCCAAGCTAGTAAATAATGAAATACATCTCCTGGAACTGCAGAGGATTAGGTAGCAGGTTGAAAGAAGAAGCCATGAAAGACATAGTGAGAATATATTCGCCTGAAATCCTCCTCATCCAGGAGACAAAGCTGGAGGATCTTCCTCTCCTCCAATCTAGTAAAGTTTTTTGGCAAAAAGGTCATGGAAGAGCAGTTAGTGCAAGAGGCGCTTCTGGTGGAATTTCCACCTTCTGCAACAACGTCATATATGATCTTATTCAAGAAAAAAGTAGCCCCCACTGGCTTTTCACTCAGCTCCTTCACAAAGATTCTGGTCAACAGGTTAGTTTGTTTAATCTTTATGCTCCTGTAATGCCAAGGGAGAAAAAAATTTGTTGGAAATCGCTACAATCTTTTCTTTCAGAGCAAGACCCAGAAAATATCATTATCGCAAGTGATCTGAATGTCACCCTTGCTCTCAATGAGAAAAAGGGAGGCTCGAATGTCAGGGACCCTGCCAGAGAATGGGTTGAAGATATTATGATAGGATGGGATCTGGAAGATATTAAACCTTCCTCAGGTAAATTCACCTGGTCTAACAAAAGATTAGCCCTCAACCACATTGCTGCCCGTTTGGACAGATTCCTTGTCCAGTCTTCTTTCCTGACATGCGGTCTTATGGCCTCTTCTAAAATTCTTCCAAATATAACTTCTGACCATAAGCCTATCATCCTCGAGATTTCTTAGGATGGTAATCTAGGCCCCATTCCGTTTTGTTTCAGCCCTCTGTGGATTCAACATGAAGGTTTTCAAGAGGTGGTCTCGGATGCCTGGAATAGGCCAGTCCATGGCTCTCCTTTCTTCGTGTGGGAAGAGAAAATTAGACGCCTAAAAAGAGCTCTGAAGGAGTGGGCTAAAAGTTTGAAAACTCCTTCGGCCAAAAGGAAAGATTCACTTAACAGTCTTTCTGCTCACCAACTAGCTATGGAGCACAATCCTGTTACTCAAAGCCTTCTCCAAAAAGAAATCGAGCTGCAAAAATAGGTTCACAAATCGAGCAGGGATGAGGAAGAATTCTGGAGACAGAAGTCTAGGAATCTTTGGTTAAAGTCCGGAGATAAAAACACCAGCTTCTTTCATAAACAAGCCGAAGCTCGAAAGCATTTCAAATATGTTTCTGAGATACATTACCAAAACACTGTGGTTAAGGACTTCGATGGCATCAAGAGAGCTGCATACTCCTTCTTTAAAGATCTTTATTCGGCTCCTGAAGAAAACCCTATCGATCCCCATTCCTACCCTATGAACTTAATCCCCAAGTGCATTAAGAATAAGGATAATGCAATGCTGACTGCTCCGATCAGAATGGACGAGCTTAAGGAAGTTCTGGATTGCATGGAGCCTGATAAAGCCCCAGGTCCTGATGGGTTTTTCGTCAGGTTTCTCTTAACTTGCTGGTCGACAATAAAAAAAGACTTACTGAGAATGGTCAGGAAATCCCAGAACTGTGCAAGGCTGGGCGGTGGCATCAATTCGGCCTTTCTAGCCTTGATTCCAAAAGAAAAAGGCGCTTCCGACTTCAGCAGATTTAGACCCATATCCTTATGCAATTCCAATTACACGCTGGTCTCCAAAATAATTGCCAACAGACTAAAGAATATTTTTCCAGCCATTATCCCTGAAAATCAAGGCGGATTCACAAAAGGAAGAAAGATATTGGACAACATCGTGCTGGTGCAAGAAGCAGTTCACTCCAGCTGCCAAAGAAATGAGAAAGGTATGGTAATTAATCTTGATTTGGCCAACGCATTCGATAGGGTGAGACATGAATTTTTGATCAATGTGATGGAGAAGTTAGGCTTCTCATCAGCCTTCATAAACTGGGTAAATGCCTGTATTGCCTCGCCTTGGATTGTGCCACTGGTCAATGGCCGTTCTACTAACTTCTTCCAAGCCTCCAGGGGCCTAAGACAAGGATGTCCCTTGCCTCCACTCCTTTATGCTATCTAGGCCTCGGTGCTCAGTTATCAGCTTGATCACAATCAACAAACTTAAATCTTGCCTGGTCTCAGATCGACTCACAAGGTGAAAGACATTAATCACGCCTAGTTCGCAGATGACACATTGCTGCTTCAAGGAGCCAGCATAATCTCTGCCAGATCCTTAAAGAAGGAGCTGGACATTTACAGGATGTTCTCAGGAAGCAAAATTAACTTGCGAAAATGCTCTATCTACAGCTGGAACTGCTCGATTAAGGAGCTGTCTGATATTGCAAGGCTATTAGAAATGGAAGGCATTCGAAAATGGGAGTCATTTAAATATCTCGGGATCCTTATTTTTAAATCCAAGCCTAAAGTTGCTCATTGGTTTCCACTGCTAGATAAGCTCAAGAACAGAATCCAAGCTTGGGGAGCCTCTTGGCTGAATAATGCAGGGAAAGTCATCCTCATGAAGTCGGTCCTTATAAGTATGCCTCTATATCAATACTATGCTCTGCTTGCACCTAAAACCTTCCTAAGTAAAATGGACAGCCTATTGAGAAGATTCCTGTGGGAAGGTGGGAACAATAATGACAGAAGGATCCACTTAGTGAACTGGGAGATTCTCAAGAGACCCCTTCTGGAAGACGGCCTCCACCTGCGTAACTTGGCTGCTCAAAACCTCGCTTTGCGATCCAAGATCCTATGGAACTTAATCTCTGGAAACTCAAGCTGGAGTAAAAGAGTAATTTGGAAGAAATACTTCAAAGGGCACCGCCTGAGATGCTTGGATAATCCCCCAAGAACTTGAAAAGGATCTTCGATTTTCAATCTCTGCAGAGCCGCTATGGAGCACTTCTTCCACTATCTTTACTGGATCCCTGGCAATGGGAGGAAGATTAAAATCTGGGAAGACTTGATTCTTGGTGATCAACCTTTAATCAAATGGAAGGGTTGGAAAACATCAAAGCCTGGCTTCAGTCCTGCAATCTACATTCTCTGTGGGATATTTCTACCTGGAAAGACGACATCGATAGACTATGGGACAGCTGGAATTTGGGGAAGGTTCCTCCAAGGTTGCAGGGGGAAGCTTCACTACTGTTAGATCTGCTTCAAGGCAAATCTCCCTCAAAGGCCACCACTAAAGACAAAAGAGGCTGGGGCTCCCTTTCAAGCTCTTACACGGCTTCCTAATGTTATAAAAGAATGATGGCTATCCCTTCTGCTCCTCCAAATCTAGCTCAATGGAAATTTATCTGGGATTTCCCTTCCCTCCCCAAAACTGATTTCTTCTATTGGACTGTTGCGCACAACAACATTCTTACCAGAGACAATCTGTGAAGGCGTGGGATGGAAGGGCCTTCCAGATGCTCCCTTTGTTTGTCTAAATAAGAATCTTCCAATCATCTTCTGTTGCTTTGCCCCTTTGCTCGGGCTGTCTGGAGGGGAGTTCTGCTGTTGAGTCCAACTAATATTGAACTTCCAGACAGCATTCCTTCCCTATTCTGAACTTGGGAAAGCTTATCTCCCTTCAGCCTTAGAAAAAAAAGTCTTCTTAAAACAAGTTGGATGTGGATCCCTAAATTTATTTGCTGGAAACTGTGGTTGGAGAGGAATAATAGAATTTTCAGAGGAGAAAGCTACACTTCTCTAAGAGTTATTACAAAAATCAAAGCTTTACTGGGCGAGGTTTTGGAATCCAACTCCTCCTACAGGAATGAAATTAGTCTGACCAAAGAGGAGGAGCAATGAATTAATGCTCTGGTTCCAAATCTGAAGGAAAGGTCCATTCCTTCGGCAATTTCCCATGCCAATTGGGAGATCAGGCTGGAGGAACTGGAGTTCATCAAGTCGAGATGTGCATTAGACGATCACTATTTATTCTTCGACGGGGCCTCTAAAGGAAACCCCGGGGCTACTGGCAGTGGTGGGATTCTTTTGAGTCCTAGCGGTTCAACGAAAATGAGATTTCACTGGGGACTGGGCATCGAAACCAATAATAGAGTGGAGGCTCTCGCATTGTGGCAGGGGCTGAATCTGGCGATTAGCAGAAATATCCCTTTTCTCTCAGTATTTGGAGACTCTCGACTTATCATCCAGGCGCTCGCTACTCAGAAGACCCTCCACCAGGTTCAATTAGCTCCAATTATCAAAAACATGCGGCTCTTATTGCCCAAGTTTAGGAAAATCTACTTCTTTCACATTTTAAGAAATCTCAATTCTCAAGCGGATATGGAGGCCAATCTAGGTTCCCTATGCAATCGGAGATCTCTGTTGGTCAACTCGATGGAATCCCTCTACTCCATTCCTTGATTTTATTGCTGTCTGGACTTATGTTTCTAGCGACCTTAGGGTCTATGCTCTCCCCTCTCCCCTGTTCTCTGGGATCTGATCTCACTGTATAGTCAACCCAGTTAAAATTATGATCGCTGGCCTGATTCCTTGTTCATCCAACCCTCCTATGAATGATCCCTTACTCCTATCGATGCCTCTCTTTAAAATGCCCACAAATATTTTTCAGTTCTTCAGCTCCAATTCGAACCTCACTCTGCCCTCAAACCTGCAGACAGTTCTCTTCAAAGTCATCGATCTCATCTCTAAAAGGCTGCAATCAAGATGTGTTTTCCTGAGAGACGCATTTGGGCGTCGGAGCATTTCCTCTTCAACAACAATCTATCCTAAGTATGAGCGGAAACTTATCTTATGGTTTGCAAGACCACGGTATGGCCATGGAAGGCCTCTTACCCTGGTGCTATACCACGTCCCCTGCCCAACATCTCTTCAGTTCTGTGGAACATTCTCCAACAGCGAAGCGAATATCTCTCTGATTTTGAAATCCTAGTTTACTAGTTTATTCTTAAAGGAAGGTGAAAATTCTAGATGCACTGTCTCCTGTGCACTCTGCCAGTAATCTCAGCAGCTATCCTTGAGAATTTCTCTCTGCCAGCGCTGTATTGTAAGAGCCTGCGGCAGCTAGTTTGCCGCGATAAATAAAATATCCGTTACTGTCTAAAAAAAAAACATAAGATATACACAATCACATGAGTACAATGGCACTTATGAGGAATAAATCTAGTTACATTTTATAACCCTCCCTCTTAACTAGGGATGTCTTCACAATTGTACAACCAGTACAAGGCTATTCCCAAACTAAAGAGTTTTCATAAGAAGAGTAAGATTGGTAAGTCATTTTTAAGCATAAACATCATAACCAACATTGTCAACATAGTAAGACCTTAACTTGAGAATATTTATTTATATTATATAAAAAATGTCAGGAAGCTTTATGTTAGACACTACACTACCTGTCAAGGTACATACCCAATCTAGATGTTAACTACGTAAGTCCTTTTGGGACTATTCTTACATTGGGTTCCCAATCCTCTAATAATTTTGGTCCTCTTTAAGCACTCTTGTCTTGGATACCTGTCAAGTCATTAAAAAGTGTCAGTCAATAATATTACTTCCTATCTTCGATTGTATATCCTCAAGGAATATCAATCTCATATGCTTATCCAATCCTTCATCCACCATTCTCTCTCCATGGCCTTCAATTAGACATATATTTCTTAGTCCTCGCCTAGTCCATGACACAGGAAGAAAAGAATATGATGTATTTAACGTCACTCCCTCTCAGCCAAAGAGGATATCCTCATTCCCTCTTGATTGGGGAATAGATCCTTGAACCTTCTCAAACATTTAAGGAGACTTATTATTCCATCTAAAGAATAGAGGAAATTAGTTTACCTCCTCTCAGTTGGGAAGCTTTTTAGTGTTTCTTCATTAATACATGAACTACTAATCCTTCAAGGGGATCTTCAAGTATCTACAAGGATCCTTCTCTTCCTCATATCATCATGAAATTGAAATCTCATCTTCCTAAATGTACTAGAGCCAAAATGTGAGATGATTTGGGCCATCAATCTTTCAAATCACTTTCATCTATTAAATAAAGGAATTATACTAAGACTATCAAAGTATAGCTTAATCATAACTCTCTCTAAACATGAAAGTGATTTCATTGTCATCAGGTTATCTTATTATATTACTACCTTTCACTCTCTAGATGGTCTAAACTCTTCACCACATATATTAACAAAACCAACCACCAAATATATATATATATATAATATATATATATTATATATATATATATATATATATATTATATATATATTTATATATATATATTATATATATCCATTTATTGTAAGACCATCAATTGTAGGTGTACTTGCCTCAATTTCCATTATGCATTTCTCCAATATCCTCGTAGGTAGCTAAAAACATGTATCAAATTGATAACCAAATCCAAAAAATCAATATTAAAACTACCTCAATATAGCAGTCTCTTTGGATTTTTCTTACTTAAAAGATCAACATGTTTTCTCATGGTTTATCTTCATCATTTTACGAAAAACTTGTTTCCATGCTAATTACTTGTAATCAAATTTCCCATGGAATAAACTAACCATTGAGTTGCAATTTCTTCCTCCTTGTAGTTGTCTTTATCAACTCAGTTTCTTTCTTCAATAACCATATTTGATGTTGATCAATATCATCATGTCTAATTCATGTCATTTTGTGGAAGATTATTAATCCTTAGCCATTCCAAAACCTACCACAATTCTTATTTCAAGAATCAAGTAACCTTGTGGAAGACTTACGAGCATATTTTTATAACCAAGTCTTTCAGAAAGATTATTGTAGATATAAATTGTACCTTTTAGGGAAACTTTACTTAAATACATGCATACCTTTGATTCAATGCAACCATCTAGCCATCCTTCCTTGAGCAAGCTTGCTTCAATCAAAGATAGGTTTCTTTTTCTGAGAGGAGAAATGCTTTAATTATGCCTTTCATTTTGCAATTCAACCATGTGAATTCATTCACCCTATAGATTCCATAGTAGACAGAATATATATTAGTCATAATGCTTCTTCCATGAACCTTCACAAATGATGGTTCTTAAAGGAGGATAATTAATGATCCTTCTTGCAAAATTACTAACTTTATCATTACATAAGAAAAATGCTTGGATGAACTATAATATGCAATGTGGTCCCAATCTTCATATTCTTCTAAGCTAAATTATTTCTATCAAAGAAACTTCATCATGTAGCTTATAATTATTCTACTATCACATTCTTCCTTTTATGGCGCCATGATTTATATAAATCAAGAATATTCTAGGGAATAAAATGATCCATACTATTATACTATTATACTTTATAATAGAACATAGACAAATTTCATAATGAAACTAATAGAGATGGAGCTTGCTTCAGTAGTAAAGATCCTTGGGATATTGTCCTTTCAGTTTATTCTCACATTCTCTCTTTTCCTTAGCTGTGTGAGATTATCTCCTTTCCTTCCTTTTGTTGTTATTATTGTTTGGACAATTCCTCTTGAAATTTCCATACTTATTGTATCTAAAGCATTGAATCTTGGACATATCCGGCTTTCCTTTGGAATCTCCATACTTCCCTTTATTATTCTTCTCTGATTTAATAACAAAAGCCTAAGACTTCTCATTTGATTCAATGTCACTCTTTGTCTTTATCGTAGTTTCTTCCAACATAACTTGAGCCCATAACTCATCAAAATGAGTATTGTCCTTTCTTGAGTAAACCGTGGTTGCAAAACTACTCCAATATTGTGGAAAATCATTCAATACATAAGCAATAATTTCTAAATTGGAAACAAATTCTCCAAACCCTTACACTTAGTCCCTTATTTATGAGATCTTAATAAGATAAGTGGCCATGTCTTCATCCTTCGACTTCCTTATTCTGTATAGTTGATTCCTCAAAGATATCTTTTGGTGTTATTTACTTCTAGAGTAAACTTTCACAAACTTGTCATACATAGATTTGGATATCTTCAAATCAATAACAAAGGGAACAACATGATCCCTTATGGATTCAATAAGAATCATTTTTTCCCTCACTTCTCACTTCTTGTATTTTGCTAACTCTTGAGTCTTCTCTTTTTCTACTACAATAGATTCAGAAAGAGCATTTTCAATGACCTCATTTTCTATGAGTATCAAATCAATCCTCTTATTCCATGCTAGGAAGTTTTCTAATCAAATGATTTGGTTTCTTTCCTTGCAAAATATAGCCATAAATTCTATAGATTGATACATGTAGAACAAAATGGCATGCACTTTGTTATCAAGAAAACTAGTGTCCATTCAGAGCTGCTAGTCCCACTAAGACGGGTAGCTATCTTAGAAACAAACAAACTAAAGTCACTTGTGTATTCCTTTATGAGAAGTAGATGAGAGAGAAGCAGAGAGTACCAACCTCAGTCTTTCGCTTGGCTCCTTGCTTGTTTCCTCTCTCCTTTGCCGGATCTTTGCTGCTCCTTCCTCACTTGTCCCACTTCAAAGAATACCTGTAGAGTCAAAGCAGCATAAAACCATCAAAGCATAGAGATCTACAATCATAAACAATATAGGATCAGATATATATTGACCATACAAATTCATATATCGATTCAATATTCAAAGACATACAAGAATATGGAGGAAAACTTAGATAGTTTTATTGATAGAAGTAGTAGAAGAGAGGATTACAACCCATTTATCTGACCCAGCACCATCGTCCTAGCATGAAAGCCCTTCTTCACCTCATGAAAAGCTAGATCACCCAACACTATGATGTTACACAAAGAAACCAACAGTACTTCCTTACAAGATGCAAAATTCCAGCCTCTAGATCTCTAGGATGAGGGATCCATATATAGATGTTTTCAGGTAGGTGAGTCAGCTTTTGGGTTTTTGATTAGTGTCATTTCTCTGATAGTTCTCAATTCCACTTGGAGATTTCATGATCTCTTACTCATCCCTGGGTGAATTCAGAGAGGCAAGTGTCACAAGAGAAGTTTCTCAAAGATTCCATGATCATCCACCTTGCAAACTGTCTCTGCCATTTGTCTAATCTCTCCCATTGCACCCCATAGAAGGGATTTTTAGTATGCATCACAACCCCCACATGTATTAGGTGGGATGCATTTCACTTTGACCATGGAGCAGGTGAGATGGTCCAGTTTTGACCAGTTCTGAGTAGTTTTTCATGGAGAACTTCTGGGAGATGATGTAATCAGCTGACCTTCTTCCTTTAGGGTATGAAACAACACTTTTAGGGACTTAGAAGTCCTTGGTTTATGGACATATAAGATCAGGGTTGTAGTACCCAAATATGTCTATAACAGTTTCCCCCTAAATCATGAGGTTGTAAATCTTTTGATTTCGGGTGAAATGCTTTATCATGAGGATCTGAGGTTTTTTCGCACTGAAAGGTGACCTGTAATAAGATATAATACAATACATTATCTTCATAATATTTTCATGATCTAGCTGAGGCGGGCATTCCCATGCTCAACTTTTATAAATTCATTTTCATGTACATAAGATAGACAACCATCTGTATGGCAGACTGATGATTCTAGTAGAGCCATCATCCTTTGGCTTGGATGATTATTTGTGCAGCTATGATGTACAATTGATGTCTTTATTTTCTTGAACATATCACATCGGATGGATGAAACTAGATCTGGGGTCTTCAAACTCGTTCAATCTTCATCTGAAGTACAAGTCGATCCATGTGAAAAGATGTTCTGAAGTCGAACATGGAAAGACATTGCCTGATTACCAGCAAATGATGTAAGTTGTTAATAGGTGCGAGAGGAATCATCAATAATGATAATGACCCCCAAGGTACTGCAATACAATTCATGTGGTCTAAGAATGGAACTTGGATTCGAACACCACACAAAATCTCTCGGTCGAAGGCCATTGATGTAAACCTGTCACAGGAAGTGAGAAACTTTCCATTGAGGCATGCAAGCTTCAAAGTACTAAAAGGGTTGTTCCTAGGTCGACTTCTTGGATAATGAGCTGATGTCGACAAGAAGTGACCCGTCGTAGGAGGGCCTTAATGAATCCCACTTCTACGACACGAAATAAAGCAAATGATTTTGTGGAGGTGAAAATGATCTGATGATACAAGGTTCAGGGTGGTGGTCATGAAAAAATGAAGGGTGAAGATACTGCAGCGGATGAGACACAAGTTGGGTTTGTGAATTCTCTAAGTGACTTCTCTTGAACATATCGGTGATACTGAAATGGATTGGTACCATTAACCCCAAAGACGGATGGTACGGTGGACCAATGGTGATATGACCGGTGAATGGAATAACGCAACCCGACTCAATCATGGTGATGGAGTGAAAGTACTATGTTCAAGAGCAACTTGCTACCAATATAGTTTCTTCAAGTTTTCTTCCCAAATTTTCCCCAGTCATTGTTGACCAATACCTCTTTATTTTGGTCAAGCTTGAGGAGGATAACATATGCTTGTTCTATAATTTTCCCTTCGAGCAAACCCGTCGCTATGTTTTAACGAGCCTAGCGATGGTGAAACTCATTCTTGTCTGCATGGACAAGTTTATCGCTATTGTTTTAATGAGTTTAACGAAAAAGATAACTCGGTCCTTTTCAATTTTAGAGAGTCTGAAAAGAGTCAGAAAGGAAACTCAAGTAATCCTTTTTCGTAATATAATCCCTTAAGTCTGAAAAAGTATAAAATAATATGAAAGGGATGAATTTTCGATAGTTTTAATGAGCTGAACAAGACAAGCGCTCGATATTTTTTTGTAATGATTCCTCACGTCTAAAAATATTAAAATCTGGATGAGGGATAGCACTTCCGATCACTTTAACGAGGTCGAGATGCCAACTACTCAGCAGTCTTTTCATATTTTACAAGTAAGATGAAAAGAGCTTAAAGGAGACTCGTTTTTTGAGGAACGAGTGATATTTTGGATAGCAGCTGGTTCCAGGAAATGTTTGGAACTTTTCAATCATGGCAACATAAAGAAATTGGCTAATAGGATCACTCATCACAGCTGTTCCTCAAAAGGGGTAAACAATCAAATGGAGGCGTATGATCGGCTAAAAAAGAGTGGAGGTGATGGTAAGAACATGAGCGAGGCTCAAAGGCTGATAATAATGCGATCACAATGGTTATTTACCAAAGGTGGGTTCATTCTTTAATGAGCTTAAACTCTGCTGGAACATATGCTCATTTCTAGGTTTATTTTTTAATGAGCTTGAACTTCGCGTAAAACTGCTCATGATAATGGTCATTAATATTCGATTCACCATTAACATTATGTTCTTTTGACAGTCGTACTACCTGTTCAATTGCTTCATCAAACTGATTAGAAATGAGAATACAAGCTCGAAAAATGAGTTAAAAACTAATAGTTTACTCTAATTACATTAAAAGTAACTTAAAAGTGGCTTTTACCGCTCATTTTACCATTTCATTTGAATTTGGGATTCTTGGAGCTTCCAAGGTGCTTTTCCTGCTCGATTTTAATTAGCTGATTCCAAGAGATTTTGTGGATGATTCTCAGCACCGTTTAGACCACGTAGGAGTTAAACCTAAGCTCTTCAATTGCATTCTTTCCTTTTTGAATTCTGAGCATGTTTTCCTGCTTTTATGAGCCATTAGGGTTTGAACAATTCGTCCTGTCCCCATCGCATCCCACCGAGTACACAACTAGGGTGCGATGGGCGCAAGGAGGAAATTTTTTTCACTGATTTTTCATGGAAATTTTGCCTGTTTTTTACCGAATTAGGATCCTAATACTTCTCTTGTTTGTTTTTCAGAGATTCATCGGAGTAAAATGGTCATCACATGGCATGAACATGAGCATTAAGAAGAGGACATGGTTTCCTTACAAGATCCGGGTACGGTAACTGCATTGCGGAACTATGGCTTGCTCAAGTTCTTCCACATATCTAGCATGAGGCAACAAATCAACTTGTTGCACTATTTCTTCGATGCACGGGATCCTACCAACCAAGGGGTCCATATTAAAGGAAAATCCATCCCTTTAACTGTTGAGGACATCTACTTTTTGACCGGTTTATCGAGGCATGGTGCCCCTCTCTCACTATCAGGTTTCGCCCGTGGGGGAGAATCTATGAGGGATTATATTCGTCAATACTGTAGAGAAGGATCTCAGCCAAGCAGGAACGACAAGATCAATATCCGAGCTGGCATTGACTGGTCCTTGAGGACTATCTTATTCACCTTTGCTAGATTGGCTCACAGCGCGACTCTTCACTTGGCCATCAAGTCCTATATGCATTATGCCTTGGAATGCATTGAACCAAAGGTATTCAACCGGTGTGATGCAGTACTTCTAGTGATAAAAGAACAACTTACCAAGGTGAAAAATGGAAGATCCAAAAACTTCGGTTATGGTTCAATTTTGACTGCTTTCACCTTGGAGAAAATCCCACTGATGCAGCCACAGTACATTTCACTCGGTCTGCCACCACCGGCTGAGCCACGAATGCAAATATGGGTTGACCTTATGGCTATACATGCTGGTCAATCGCAGGTTTCATTCTCTGATGCCTTCTTCGAGTGGTTCAACTGTCAGCAGATGGTTTATGTCGAGTGTCCATATGTTGGGATGGATTTCCAGGGTGACCCAGATTTGGTGCTGCTGGCTGGTGAGCAGTGGGGCATCATAGGTAAAACTCTCTGACCATATCTTTGTTTATTACTTTTCTATTGTTATTGTGCTTTTTAAATGTTTATCAAGACTAATCAAAACTCATGTGTTCGTGCAGATATTGGACTAGTGTGATCAGCAATGGGCTTGAGAGCAGCAGCTGCCATTCCAGCAAGAGAGACTTTAGGGAGGGTTGTCCTTTGTGATCTAGATGTAGCTGAGACTCTTGTAGTGTTGTAGGATCAAATTGAGGGTCTCACCCTTGGTATTCCGGACGTGAGGACCGATGAGCTACCTCTGAGATTACAGCACCATACCACTGGTGTGCCGAGCCGATGGACTAGGTTCTTACACATGATTGCATAGGTGGTGACCTGTTATCACCAGCACCATTAGACTAGGGTGCCCCCTTGCATTTTTAGTTTTTGGGTCATATGAACGATTTTTTCCTCGACACAAAACACTATGTACAAACTATAAACAGCTATATATATTTTTTATTTTCAGAGCTTTATTTTGGTTAAGTTATATGATCTTGATGCAAACATTGATGAAATGCTTTACTTTTATAAATGTTGCAAATGTCCATCTGACACATAATTTGCTAATGAATCAGTTAATGTGTTTAAGTTTTTGGAAATGTGTTGATATTGAATAGAATCAAACTGCCTTTCCAAAATCTTGACCCTCAGGAACATACGATAGATAGCAAGATTCCAAACGAAATAAATGTCGGTAAGCTGTAGAATCGTGAGTTGTGAATCTAGCCTGACAATAATTCAGCGTATGCCATGTACGATGGCATCAGAGAGGAGCTCTATCAACGCGATGTATTTAATGATGTTATCCATCGATCGACCAATACATACCCCTTTGAAACTCACTAACTCATTGCTTGGATCAAAGATGGCCTAGGCTATAGAAGATAGGTTCTGCATACTACGACTTTCTCCATAAATGTATCCAACAAATGATTCCAATAGGTTCGACATATGCAACAAATGTAAAAGTGGATTACCTAACCAAAACGATCACTATTAACGAAAACAAAAATGTAACAAAAGCATATGAAGAGGTTACTACACTTAATCAAGCATAGTAACGCTTAAGGTACAACCCGTTTCGAGGTTGTGACAGCAGAATCCCATCATAATCTACTAGCTCATAGGCTCCTTTTGCTAATACAAGCTTAACAATATAGGGACCCATCCATAAATATTGGAACTTACCTGCTCCCAATTTATCTGATTCCTGATCGTAAAGTAAGACCAGGTCACCTTCTGAGAAGACACAGGGTTTGACATTCTTGTCAAACTGCACCTTGACTCATTTCTTATGCAGATCGTTAGCCAAGGTGGCATCATGACAGGTTTCATCCAGTTGGACTAATTCCAAGAAATGAGCCTCTTCCTCTGAAGTTTTGGGAGAAGGTCGATTGCAAGCTTAAGAGATGAAATTTCACACTGAACTGGTAAGACTGCTTCCAAGCCATACACTAGCTGAAAGGGCATAAATCTAGTAACACTTCTTACTGATGTCTGGTATGCCCACAAAGCTGGGTACAATATTATGTTCCAACTCCGTTTATGGACTCCAATCATCGTTTGCAACATGCGCTTCAGGACTTTGTTGATCGCCTCAACTTGCCCATTAGCTTGTGGATAATAGTGAGTAGAGCTGTCATGGGACAGTCCTAATTTGGCAGCCAATTCAATCATCATGTGATTGCGGAAATGCGATCCATGATCTGTGACTCTGGCTTGTGGAACACTGAATCTGGAGACTACATGATTGAAAAAGAAAACAACAACCATTTCACCACTATTGTTTAATGTAGGCATCGTCTCGGCCCATTTCATAAACTAGTCAACTGCGACTATGATATACCCATGCCCCCCAGCCGAGGTGGGGTTACAAGTCATGAAATCTATGCCCCATTTGGTGAATTTCCCAACATCAACTACTGGATGTAGAGGTGTGGGTGGTATTCTGGTTTTTCGGTCGAAGATTTGACAAGCATGGCAACTTCTGACTGCGGTTATGCAATATTTGAACATTGTTGGCCAGAAGTATCCTACCCGTAAGATCTTTTGTGCCATAGAGTAACCAGATTGATGCCCCCCACACATGCCTGAATGACAATCGTTCAGGACTTTTTCCGCCTCGTCATGGGTGAGGCACCTTCGCAGAACTATATTGATACCATGACGGTAAAGTGTATCATCGATGATCATGTAGTCTTTTGCTTGGTATCGGGTACGTCATTGTTCTGAACGAGAGGTATTAGACCTATATGTTTGGGTTTGGAGATAGATGATTATATCTCCGTACCGTGGATTCTTGAAGATATCAGAAACAAAGATTCATACACGATCGTTTTTTTTTATGTTGAATCGTGGGACAATGATGGGAAGTCACATAGTAACTCCGTGAAAACCAGAGATTTCTTTGGTTTGGATTTTATGAATTCCATATCAAAGTCTTGCAAAATATCTATCCATTTCGAATATTTGCCTCCAAGCAACTATCACGACAAGATGTAAGTCATAGGGTTGCAATATGACAAAATGGTAGTTTTGCGAAAGAGGATATAATGTTGAAATCTCTGTACCGCTTGAACAGCTGCGAGAGCGAGCTTTTCAACATAGGAGTACTTGCTTTCTGTATCATTTAAGTTTCTACTTAAATAATATATAGGATGTTCGATTCTGTTTTCTTCTTCAAATAAAACCATTATGATGGTCATATCTGTTGTAGCCAGATACAGGTTAAAGTCTTTTTGATAGTCATTAGTGTACATTAATGATGATTTTACTAGGGATTCCATTAGAGAATCAAAGGAAGCTTGCGTGACTTGATCCCATTTGAAGGGCACTTCTTTTTTCAATAGACGCGTATAACCTTTAGCAAGTTCGACGTAATTTGGAATGAACCTCCTTAGAAATTTTTCTTTCTCTTGGAGTTTCTTAATTTGAAGCAAATTTGAAGGTGGAGGCAGATCGATAATTTCCTGAACCTTACATGGGTCAAGGCAAATCTTGTCCTTTGAAACTAGAAATCAAAGTAAACGACCAAAACTGACATAGAACACACACTTGTGCGGATTGACTTGTATCTTGTAGTGTTGACAACATAGAAATATTGCTCTCAAATGCTGTAGATGATTAGTCTGCTTTTGTGAATGAGTTGGAAGATCATTGAGACATGGTTAAATGATGTTCTTGATGTCATGGAAGGCATAATTCATTGCCCTCTGAAAGGTTTCCCCTGCGTTATTTAAACCGAAGGGTAACTTACAGTACGTGAATGTGCCCCACGGACAAAAAAATGCAGTCTTTGACTAGTCCCGTGGGCGGATATTTATTTGATTATACCTGGAAAATCCATCCATAAACAAAAAGATTTCTCGTACAGTGCATTCATCAAATATTTGGTAGATGAAGGGTGTAGGGTAGTTGTCCTTTGGACAAGCTTGATTTACATCCCTGTAATCGACACACACTCTAATTGTTCCTTGCTTTTTCATTACAGGAACAATATTCGATACCCAATCAGTTAGAGGAACTTAAATGAAACCAACATGTAAAAGTTTTTCAAATTATGCCTTAATGGAAGTGGCCTTGTTTCGGTGCACCTATCCAAGCCATTGTCGTACTCATTTGACATCTGGATACATCTTAATTTTGTGTTCAACTATGCATGAGTCAATGCCTAGCATTTCTTCATATGACCAAGCAAAGACATCTCTGAGCTCACGAAAGAGAGCGTAATATACTTCCAGTTCTGAAGAAGAACAAGATTTTCTGACATGAATATTCTCTACAACATCTCGTTTTGTCGAGATATTTATGGCGATGGTTTCTTCAATATTGGACATATTTCGCTCGGAATCCACTGTATTTACAATATTTGATAGAAAATAAAAAACTGAAGGATGATTAAGGTTGCTCGAAGAATCTTCGTTGTAATCAGGAAGATGGGAGTGATGGTGGAAATATTCCCATGGTGCCTCTCCTATCATCATCGACTGAACGATTACTTCGTCTATAGAATGTACACACAACCAAGGATTTGAAGAGGTACCATATTCCCTAGACCTATCTACCCAAATGCTTGATGATCGTTGCTTTGGGTTCACCGCCCAGGCTGAGAATATTGATTGCTACAATATTTCCATGCGGCTTGGAGGCAAAAGTTGGCAATGATCCATGCTAATATCATGTTCGGAAATCCTATGAATAGAAGATACCATATTGTGGGTTCCCACCATGGCCACTTCTGCCAGATTATTTGGAGGTGGTAGGGAAAAACTACCCATCAATGTAGGGTCTTTTAGCAGGGCTACTCCAATATTTTGAAGCGATTGAGAGCTTCCGTGGATCATCGAAATGCTTCCCGTAACTTGCGAACTATTGGGGAGAAAGGTTTGTTGGTTGACGAATGTAATTCCTCCTTGAAAAGGATATGCAATATTTCTGAAGCATACCGACACAACAGCAGCCATAGCATAAATCCAAGGCCTTCCCAGTAGGATGTTGTAATCGAGGTTTCCAACGATAACTTCAACATCAATTTCTATTTTTTTGCTCCCCATTTCAACTTGCAAGTTACTTACCCGTACGGGGTGTATGTTCATGCATTGAATGCTTTTAACGTCATTGACGATTGCGACAAGGGTGGTGATCCTAAATTTTTCCAGCAACTCATTCACATAATGCACGTAGATGCCCCATCATCAATAATTGTTCGATGAACAGTTTTATTGAGGGCTTTCACTTGAATGAGGAAAGCGAGTTGAGTTGGTAACTAAGGTTCATATCCTTTATGATTAAATGCCACGAGATAGGAATCCGCTCGGTCAATCCCACCTATTATTGATAATAGAGCCTACTTTTGGGAGGGCCAATTTTGCAGTACCTCAAGTGTCGACATAGCGGATGACGATTGGGCCAGGGCCTATACTATATTATAATTCTATGCTGCTCTGGCACAAGGATTAAATGTTGATTTGTGTATAACTCCCTTGGGAAGCTTTATCGTTAGCTCAGGAATGATGGGTGGCACAACTTCGGTCGAAGTTGTTCTCAAACTACTAGGTTGATCAGTAGCCTTGTTGTTCGACATCTGTGGATTCCCGTAATCTTTATTCCTTGTCGATATTAAAGCATCATTTTGTTGTTTCGAAATGGACAGCATAAGCTCTTGGGATGCGGAAGCATTGTTGCTAGCAACCAGATTGGTTTTTGGGTTCATACATAGATCAGTCAATACCACTGAGGTTTTTGAATTCTTAAAGAATTTCTTAATTTCAACTTTATGTCGACAATCTCTGGTCCAACGATCCTCATCGCATATCTGACACCCCGAAGGAGGTTTCCTCTGTCCATAATGGTTTGCAGAAGATTTTTCAGGAGATGAATCATCCTGCTTCTTCTTTTTCCCTTTCTTTTTCTTCTTGCCTCCTGGTTGCTTCGGTTCTTTGCCTTTGTTAGTCGATACGACATTAACCTCTGAGGCAAGAAGTTCTTCATTTGCATTTTGACTAGAAACCGTACGGGCTTTCTTCGGCTTTCTTCAATGTAGCCTTTGCGGTTTTGATGCTTCTTGTACCTATCATGCCATCACCAGCATGAGAGTCTTTGTTTGATTTAGGAGGAGGAGGAACGGAAAACTATAGTCTAGGAGCATCAGGTAATTTCTCATAGAGCATGCCAGACTGAGTCTAGATCAAGTCTAGATATTGTGCACGAGTGATGACTTGCTCTTCAGTGACAACCCCCCCTTTAGCCACATATTATGTAATAGAAGGTAACAATGACTTTGATAAGGTTGATGGGTATAACCATTATGATATGATTGATGTTGACTGTTTTGAATATACGACTACCCATTACCCGCAAAGCTTTGTTGCTTAGGTCCTCGGTAAGCTTGTTGGAATTCCGGTAGTTGATATTGTACCAGACATGGTTGTGAAGCCATTTGCTGTTATCCAATACTAGCCGTCTCACCAAGATGAGGGGTAATAGTACCCGTTTGAGTCTGAATAGCTCCAGTTAAGGAGCCACTAATTAGCGACTGCGGTTGTATCGTGGAGACAAAAGGATGTTGTATTACGACCTGAGAGACTTGAGGTTGGCATACAACAGGCAATGCTTGTACTTGTGACACCGTCACAATAGCTGGTGTAGTGGGGATATTCGACAGTGGTAGACTTGGTTGCATTGAGTATACAACTCTTGGTTGTTGAGGCAGTATTGGCACACAACCACTGGATGTGATTCTAGCTTGACCCAAATTCTGTTGTGAACTCTCATATGGTTGTTCTCTTAGAGGGAAAAATGAAAGGGCATACTACCTCCCATACGGCAACAAACCAATGCTCAAAGGAAAGACTGGCCTTTGGAGATCGGACTACCCAAAATAATACTGTTGCGAAGGATGAATTTGCTGAGACTCAACATAAGAATTTCCAGATATTATTCTAGAGAAACAAATGGGAACATGCCATACTGTCAAAACAATCCCTGGGTGGACTTCCTCTAGCGGTTGAGAACTAGTTGGGATAGATGGTATACCGAAAAAAATTGTTGGAGTGGCGGAAGGAGGTTCTAATGCCACTATATCAGACGACACGGTCCTAGATGTCGATCGTTGTCCAGACATATCGAGTTTATCCAAAATACTTCCTAGAAATTCTACAAGAACTTGCAATGAACGCAGACTATCTTCTGAAGTAGAATGATATAGGTGGATCCTAGTTCCAAAATTCAATGGAGTACTGAATGGAAGATCCTCCGTAATTTCTTCTATAGCAATCAGTCCAGGCAGAAGAGGTAGACCATCAGGTCCGTAAAATATTTTTGGTGCCGAAGAAGGTATTGACTTTGCAGCGATAGGTGCTGGAGGGGTAACACCTTCCAAATCAACCCCAGATGGAGTTGGTTCAAGAATAGAAGTGTTTATCATTACACTAGGATCAGTTCTAATGTCCTCTTGTAACTGTGGAACTTGTTCTGATTAGAGGCAGGGATACCAGAAATAGTTGGAGTAACCGGAGTCTTTGAGGATGTTGAAACAAAAGCTTCAAACACACCACGAGGCTTTGATGCAGTTAAATGAGTTTGCTTGGCCCAGAATGGTTTTGTTTCTGGATTCAAAGACAGTTGACTCATTAGTCTCTGAGAACGACGGGGTTTTGATTGAGTTTCTTCCACGAATGCGGATTACGTGATCAACTCAAAATAAAAAGGGAGAAATTTTATTCCGAGTTAAATGAATTTTATGATGCTTTGACACAACTTGCTTTTTCAATTTTTAAGAGTTGAGAAAAAGCTAAAGATGACTCTAGTCACCTTCGATTTTTAATGAGCCTGAAGTGATAAGTGCTCAGATGGACCTTTTCTTTTAAGGAGTCTAAAAAGGAATGAAAGTGACTTCTCTCGAAATCTAGACAGAGGGATTACCAAACCAATCGCAAAACTGTAGATTACTTTTTACAGTACGGAAGTCAATCTTCCCGAATGCTATGTTCACTGCATTGTGATCGATATGGTGACAGACACAGCTTCTTAAGGATAAAGGATATAGCCTATTGTGGTCTCCCAATATATACTCGATGGTACATGGGAGCACAAATCCATACAGGCACTTGTCATCTCAAAGAGGAGGAATCACCCAACCTATGATGAAAGCAATAGTTACCAGGATTTACGATGCCAGAATATGTCTCTAGCCTAGACTTGTAAATTTTGTGCATTAGGTTCCAAAGCATTTTTATGTTCATTGAATTTATTTTACAGTTGATATTTCTTAAGAAGTTTGCCTTTAAGGTTCACTGCATGATGTAGATATAAAATTCCTAGATATGCAATCTAAGATGATAAACAGTCATTTACTCTTCTTTTTGCAATGAAAAGCCTGGCTACTAAGGAAAGAGAAGCGAAATTATTTCAACATAGAGCAAAGAGAACACACTAGATGCACTGTCCTAAATCAAAATCAACAAGAAGCCTAAATGCAAATGCACATTCATGTATTTGGTTTCCGCTTTCTTAATGTGTGAATGACAAAAAGAATGCTAAGTACAAATCTAAACTATACTTTTTCTCAAAGCAACAGTACTAACAATTTTCTCTTCAAAAGACGAAATGAAGGTAAGGACGACTCTTTGTGATTTTGAATTGAAAACTACTTTTGGCTCTTGAAATAGTATTAATTCAAATCAAATACAAAAGTAACAGTGTAATCTACTATCAAAGAGAGGAGGATTCTTTTATTTGACTGAAAACAACACTTGCGACACTTTTAAATCAAAAGACGATAGTTCGATTAAGCTATTGTTTGTAAAGGAGAACTGTAAATGGAAAAAAATACATAAAAAAATTCACAATTCTTTGTATAATGGAGGCTGAATAATGCAAAGGAAGGGAGTTTCAACAGTGGTATACTGATCACAGATAAGAAAAATCCTCAATACAGCTGAAGAGAGTGAAGAAAAACCAAAATCTAGAGGTAGAAACAGTCTTATTTGATCATCGCACCTATAACACAGGGAAATAGAGATGCATCTCACCTACAACACACGGGGCATCCAAAATATCAAAAGGAGATAGTGCGATGGTCCAGGGACGAGACATTAATTTCATTTTTGGTCATAGTTTGTAGCTTAGTTCAGGGATTTAAGCTGAGCTAATGATAGTCAGTAAATACAAAATATAGGGGCTAATATAATGAGGTTACTTGAGCCACCACCAAGGAACTTAAGATGTTTGCAATTCAGATGTTTAATTCATAAACTAACCCAGAGATTGACTCAAGCAGTGTTTATCTACTTTGCAGTTGCATAACAAAAGTAGTTGGAAGGCTAGCTGGCGTAACTTCAGGCTCCACCTATAGTTTATATAGTAAACAAACTAGAAACAAGCAAACAAGCTCTTCGCTCCACAGTGGAGTTGCCATTTTGTTATCGGGAAAACTAGTGTCCATTCAGAGCTCCTAGTCCCACTAAGACGGGTAGCTATCTTAGAAACAAACAAACTAAATACACTTGTGTTTTCCTTTATGAGAAGTAGATGAGAGAGAAGCAGAGAGTACCAACCTCAGTCTTTCGCTTGGCTCCTTGCTTGTTTCCTCTCTCCTTTGATGGATCTTTGTTGCTCCTTCCTCGCTTGTCCCGCTTCAAAGAATACCTGTAGAGTCAAAGCAGTATAATACCATCAAAGCATAGAGATCTACAATCATAAACAATATAGATTCAGATTTATATTGACCATACAAATGCATATATCGATTCAATATTCAAAGACATACAATAATATGGAGGAAAACTCAAATAGCTTTATTGATAGAAGTAGTAGAAGAGAGGATTACAACCCATTGGTCAAACCTAGTGCCATCTTCCTAGCATGAAATCCCTTCTTCACCTCATGAAAATCTAGATCACCCAACACTATGACGTTCCACAAAGAAACCAACAACACTTCCTTACAAGATGCAAAATTCCAGCCTCTGGATCTCTAGGATGAGGGATCTATATATAGATGTTTACAAGTGGGTGAGCTAGCTTATGGGTTTTTGATTAGTGTCATTTCTCTGATAGTTCTCAATTCCACTTGGAGATTTCATGATCTCTTACTCATCCTTGGGTGAATTCAGAGAGACAACTGTCACAGGAGAAGTTTCTGGAAGATTCCATGATCATCCACCTTGCAAACTGTCTCTGCCATTTGTCTAATCTCGCCCATCGCACCCCATATAAGGGATTTTCAGTATGAATCGCAACCCCCATGTGCATTAGGTGGGATGCATCTCACTTTGACCATGGAGCAGGTGAGATGGTCCAGTTTTAACTAGTTCTGAGAAGTTTTTCATGGAGTACTTCTGGGAGATGATGTAATCAGCTGACCTTGTTCCTTTAGGGTATGAAACAACAATTCTAGGGACTTATAAGCCCTTGGTTTATGGAAATATAAGATCGAGGTTGCAGTGCCCAAATAGGTCTGTAACACACTTGTCAAGAAAGAGTCCTTCTTGATGGATTCTCCAACTATCTTGATGCTTTCAAGACCATCAAAGAGACTTGAACGATGCCCTAGAATGATGACTCCTAAGATATATTCAAAAATCGTTTCTTCAACAACTTCAAAGAGTGGATGGTGATTTGAAGATTCTTTGATGCTTACTTTCCTTCAAAGATGTCTTCCAACGAGCCTTCAAATTGATGATTTTCCAAGAGAGAGTAGTAATATTCCCTTCAAAAATGATGAAGTTCACTAGAGAGTCTTCAACAAGATCTCTTAATCCTTTTTTAGATGGAAATTCCTTCAATGTAGTAACATTCCCTATAGATTAATAGGTATTCTTATTCTTTCCTTATGTCCTTTCACAAATGATTCCCCTTGACAAGAAATGCCTTATTATGTGAACAAGATTATCTTGAAGCGACCTTCTCTTTTGCCTTACCTTTGGTACCATGTTGGAAAATATACTAGGGAAACTACTTAAACTAGCTCTCCTTAACCTTAATAATTAATTGTGAACTTTATTTATATTCTTATGATTATTTATTGGATCATTTCATCAAACAATTATCAAGAGAAAAATAAGGAAAATAGAAACAAGACGTAGACTTCAAGCCTAGGAAAAAACCATTGAAGGGGAAATCGCTGAAAGAATATCTTCTCTACTTATAGAATCTACTTTAAATTGAGAAATCCAAAAACCAAACACCTTGACCAATATCACCCCGAAGAACGAACTGAGTACTCCAACAAAGCCCTTCCAAATAGACATAAGTCAACCCTTGTCAATAAAATCCATTTGTCATCAAGCTTGCACCAAATTCAAATTTCATCCTCTACCTACAAAAATTTGGACCTCCAATTACTTCATAAATTTTGGGCTCTTTAACAGATCAAAAAACGCTATGTTTTTTTATAGATGTGAGAGACATATGTTAGAATTAAGGTTTCCTTCCTTTGCCTTCCTTTTCTCCTTCTCTCCTTGTATTTTTTTCTCTTCTTTTTCCCTTCTTCTACTACATATTGAACTTGTTTGGTGAGTTCTTCAAATGATATCTAAGTAGTCTCTATATGTTCTTTCTTTATGAGGTCGAATAACCTCTTCTAGGCCAACTTGCCACTCGGAGGACCAACTTGTGCTAAGAGGCCTAATTTGAATTTCTAGACTCAAAATAAATTGTTTTACATGATAAATGTTTCTCAAATGGGTCTTATATACATGGCATTGACTTTATTGACTCATGAAAATTAATCTTATGACATGGAAAATCCTAGAAACTTGAACAACAAGCTTAACCTAGGAGAGTAATCAAAAGAAGCATGAAAATGCCTGAAAATAATATTCTCTTTTCTTATTTTTCTTGTAACATAATATATACATAATGACATGAGTAAAATGACAATTATGAAGACTGAAACTACTTACATTTTCCAACAGTTCTCTCAAACTAATCTTAGGTACGAAAAAACATAGTGGTGGCTAAGGATTATAAATTATTTTCTAAGTGAGAAAGACTATGATCAACTACTTCAATCCCTACAATAAATTCGTTAATACAGATGGAAATAATCTCCCTCCTTACAAATCTACCCTAAATAACCTATCATAAATATTTTGCAGCTACCAAAATCAACTCTCACATGATTGTAGTAATACCTAGAAATGAATTGTATAAATCATGATTTTATAAGCATGGGTTTGATTGAAAGAATAATTTTTACAATAACTAACTAACTACAAGCATTATTTATATACACTTCAGCCACAACACTAAATATTAGCTATTAAATTTTTACAATGGAATGTTATTAACAGACCCTATTAATCTATGATACTAGAATTTAAGTCACTTAAACATATTATAATTTGATTAAAAATGATAAAATCAAAAAAAATCTACTTGAATTTTTTTTGAATACATTTGAAATGTCTTTTTGTAAGTACATCATTACTCACAAATGAAATGTCTTATATCTCTGATAAAAGTACAATGTCAAACTCCCATTTGCTCAAAATCCCTTCAATTAATTATTGGAAAAAATTACCAACATTTGATAGGGATGGTAGGTGCAATAAGGTGTTAGTATTCATCTAAGGAAAACTAAAACTATCCTATTCTTGGAGGTTTTGAAAGGCTTCCTATAACCATGTGGAAGATTATACTCTCCTCCAAGGGGCTTTCCAGAAAATCTCACTACATATCGAAAAGATGATCATAGTTGGGGATTGTAAGGTTATAATTTGACATATCCATTTCGGAAAATTTTCATTTCATCTAAAAGTATAAACCCTTCTTCAATATATTAGATTGAATACATAATTGATGTAAGAGATTAATTTTTTTGCAAGTTCTTATGCACCCTCCATCTTAATGATATGGTGACTCATTATGTAATCCCTTGATGGGGACAAGTGGTGGGGATAACTAAGGTTGGTTGTGAGTTGTATTAGTTATATGCATGTGCACAATGATGAACTTTGTGTGAGACATGTGATTTTCAATATGACATACAAGGAAAATAGACTTCAATTTCAAATGGAAATGACGGAATGGTATCATCTTATGAAAATTTTGTTAAGAAATATTTTTGAGTGGGACATTGCAAGTTGGATGGAATCCCTCTCTAATTTGAAATTGGTACTAAAACTGAGCTTCCAAAGGCACAATTTCCATGTTGTCCATAGGTGGATAATAACTCTCTGAGAGTTGGACTCAATGCATGAAATTGTTGAAAGGCTCTCTCATGAGATGCTGGTTTGTGTTCGAGGTTTTCGAAGGAGATTTCACTATTGTGCTATAGTACTTTCAGATTTACTTTTGGAAAGGATAGAGGAACTTGATGGGGGAGAAAATGTTGCAATTGATGGCTCAATAATTATTTTCTCTCTATTGGAATGAACTCCATGCTTTTTTCTATCTCATTTATCTTATTCTATTACCTTTCCTCTTCTTGCCACCCTATTATTGGTAGAGGTAACCTTCATGGTATCTCATGAAGGGGCACCTCAAGTTGTGTAGGGACTATATTGGTTCTTATAAGGGAAATTAATATGGGTACAAGTCATTTTTATAGAATATCAGGGAATTGTGAATTATGGGATATCCTCCTCTCTTCTAGGGGCAATACATTTACTTCATTTATATTTATTCAATCCCTTTTTATGTTTGTGACACTTAGTTCAAGAAACTCCTCTAGGTGCACCTCTTTGATAAGGTCTTAGGGAAGTGACCTTATACTACAACTATTCTTTGAAGTAGTTATTCCATTCTATGGAACAAAAAATTAAAGAAACCAATTGTGTGTATCAGTTGCAATGTGGCCATGTTAAGTGAATAATAACTATAGTTTTAGAGAGTGGAAGATGAGATTGGTATCTTTTAGTCACAAATTGAAGAGCTACAACATACCTACTATTGTGGTAACCCTTCCTCTTTCTTTGTAATTGATTTTTTTAATGCTTTTGGGATTTCTTTGAAGATTTAAATGTATCATCTCCTATTTTAGAGCAAGTTTCCTCTAAGGGGGAAGGGAAGCCTTCTACATCATTGTAATCACTATATGGAAGTTATATTCTATCTGATGTTTGTGGTCTTTTGTTGTTTATATACTACATGGATCTATAGGGTGGCCTTTTTGTTTTTAAATATATGTCAATATTATAGTAATTTTGTACAATTGTTAGCTAATGAGTCTACTGGCCAATTTTTTTTTTTTTTTCTTTGATGTAATGTTATACCCCAAATGCATAATTTATCAACATAATATATTTATTTACAATTAAGAAAAAATGATATCCATATGTCTGAATCATAATGAGAAATGTGGTATAGCCTCTTCACTTTACATGCAACCTAGACTATAGAACAACTATCTATTTTCTATTTCATCCTTATTCACTTCAATGATCTCCGCCCCCACCACAAACTAAAAGAAAAAAAGAATCATGAAAGACTCCCTCAAAAAACTCTATCCCATTATGATATTCTTCACATGATCCCCCAATAAAGGTATATATATATATATATGTATGTATGTATGTATGTATGTATGTATGTATGTATGTATGTATGTATGTATGTTCTCCCTCAAAAAAATCTATCCCATTATGATATTTTTCACATGTTCCCTCAAAATTATCTTAATTGTTAAAGTGCATGGTGGTCATTATGGAACATAAGTTATTTTCTAAGTAAGGACAACTATGGTTAAGTACTTGAATAACTACAACAAATTCATTAATGTTGATGGAAATGACCACCTTCCTTATAGCTCTACTCTACCTAACCTACCTTAATTATTTCACACCTACCAAATCAATTTTCACATGGCTTTCATCCAATGTGTATTGAAGAATTAAGACAACTATTGCAAAAATAAGAATGTGCACACCATCATTTTTCTTCTTTTCTTTCCTTAAAGATATCTATTTATAGATAGGTTAAGTAATAAAATTTTATTGAAATACTCCATTTCAATAATGGCCACATCTTTCAACTTTATTTTACAAATAATTTTTTTCTCACATTATATAAATACACACTTTCTACAATTTAAAAACATTCCTCCATCACTCTCAAGACATGCAAGTCTTTCTCAAAACAATTTATTTCATTACAATATTCTTCACATCTTCTCTCCAAATGTGGAGCTACATGAGGGTCACACTCCAACTCTTAATAGGTTTCACCTAATCTTGTTTCTAACAACTATAAGTTAAATAGTTGTTAAATAATTGAAATTTATTTAAATAAGTCATTCGCAATAATGAAAATATTTTCTAATTTTACTTTTAATTTAAAAAATAAATTAATCTTCACAGTACATTTTTTACACTTTAAAATAAATACTTGAATATTAATTGATTTTTTAATACTAGTTTTTAAAACCAATTTCAACCATTTTATATTTTGACACAATAACTTTAACTTTAAAACATATATAAATATTTTATTTTATTTATTCATATAAATTTTAAATCTATTCATTCATAACATTAAAATAAAATAAATAAATAAATAAATATGTAATATATATTAAATTAAATGTAAACAACATACAACTAAATTAAATTAAATTAAAGTGTTGAAAACACGTACATATTCTTATTATACATATTTACCACCATTTAAAATAATTACAGAAATGTTTTTCTAGTACTCTTTTGTCATGGACTCTAATACAAATTAATAGATATATTTTACTATTATGTAGACCTTCCTTGTTGCAAAAATTCAGTGAAATTTGTGTATCAAATTTATCTTGAATCAAATTTATTATATAATAATTTAATAAATTATTTTATTTAATAATAATTATCTAGGTATAAATAAACATTTTATGCGAAACTTCATATATAAAGTTTCATATAAAATAATTCTTAAGTTAAATAACACATATTCCAAGATTGCATAATTTAGTATGAAGTGTATATATCGTATGGATCACTACACCATAATGTGTATGGATAAGTACACTGTATTTCAATGTATGACATTTTAAATGCACACATTAAATGGACGATGTATATTTACAAGGAACTTACATCAATGGTATTGATGACGATTCCAGTAGAGCGAAGGGAATAAATATTGGCAGAGCCAGGTGCTTCCTGAGTTGCTACTGTGGTAATGCACGAACGGAGTAATTAACTCATAGCATGATCTTAAATCGCCAGCGTTACAATTATGTAGGACTTGCGACTACACATAGGAGATATAACAGTTGTAGTCGCTAGGCTTTGATATGGTAGAATTGGGTGGTTCTTGGTGGGGTCTGGCCGCTGACCACATAATTTCTTTTCTCCAGCGATCACTGCATTGAAGGTGTTATTAGGTCGTTCGTATTCTTCAGGCATGACGTCCACGCACGACTGGCCAGACTGATACGATGTAACGACATGATGACCATGAGAAGTCGCTGCGTTGGCCTCGCAAATACGATCGAATTTGGATGGGAGATATTAGGTTTTCTGGTGATGGTGGAGGAGGGCCGGTGGTGTTGCTCGTTGCAACATGAGCAGGAGCTATCGTAATTATTGATTTTATTTTTGGGTGGGTGGCAGGGCAAACCGCAATCCCAGCTACTCAAGTTCAGGTTACTTTTTGGGGATGTAAGGAAATAAGGCGGAGAAAGAGAGGATAAGGACATGTAAAAGAAAGCCATTATCTAGTTTTTTTTTGTTTTTGGTATTTGTAGGGGGAAATAGAAATTTTCTTGTTATTTTGATATTTTGATATTTTGATCAAATCAGAGAGTAAGTTTTGGAAATCCTAATTACAGTTGAAATTTCAAGATTTTAAATGATATAGACATTTTTGATACTATTAAATTTATGTTTACCATAAAAAAATGATTTAAACATTTAACCAACAAATTAAAAAATTAAAAAATAAAACACCGGCTAAACTCCACAAAAAAATTGCTATCCTCGTTCAGTCAAATTCCAAAAAAAATTAAGGAAAAAATAGCCATCTAGCTAAATTGTCTCCCTCCATAAACGACACCATTATGTTTTGTTGACACCATTATGTTTTGTTTATATTTTTAACAGTGACTTTTATGTCACATTACCACTATAACCATCAAATATATCAATATAATTGCACATTTTACACTAAGCTACAACCACTAAATTATTCAACTATTATTTATTGTTTAAAAAATTAATTTGAAACATTATAATGTAGATATTTACAAAGGAAATAGCTAAGTGCGATAAAGTATAAAGCATAAAATGAAATTGTATTACTTTATAGTATGGTAATAATTTTTTTTTATAAATTAAGAATTTTTATAGGTTAGTTTAATTAAAATATAATAAGAGGTTAAAAGAAATATAGAGATGAGATTGAAAGATTTTATTTTTGATGGTTTTTGTGCAAGAATAAAGAAAAAATCACCACACAAATATCTAAAAAAATATGCATGAGTATTGGAACCATATCAATAGATTATGGCATAAAATATGTAAGTGAGTTATTCACATGACATGGCATGAGTTTTGTGGGTGCTAACAATGATCTTGTAACCATATTTAAAATGAATTAATAACCACATAAAATCTTAATATTTACAATCCCAACCACTCAAGATAAGATTAGTCCTTTCTGATGCAAGGAAATAAGCAAAAGGATAAGAAGATGTAAATGAATGCTAAGGCCCTACCTTTTCTTGTATCCGTTTAGGGGAATGGAAATTATGGCACCGTTTGATAAAATTAGGGAGTATTTATTGAAAATCCAGGTTATACGTTTAGGGGAATGGAAATTATGACACTATTTTGATCAAATTAGGGGGTAATTATTGAAAATCTAGGTTATAACTGTCAAGCTTTAGGATTGCGGGAGATGTAGAGGTTTATGATGGTGTTAAATCGATTTTCACCATAAAAAAATATTTAAACACTCTAAAGACAAAAAAAAAATTGGTTGATGGTGAGAGAAGGTGCCATCCAAGTGAAATTTTCGTTGTACTAGACAACACCATTAGGTTTTCTTTCATATTTTTGACAATACCCTTTACTATCACATTACCGCTATAACTATCAAATATATCAATATAATTTCATATATTAATGGCCATCCAAGCAAAATTTTCGTTGTAGTAGACAACACCGTTATGTTTTCTTTCATATTCTTGAAAATACTGTTTACTATCACATTACCACTACAACTATCAAATAGATCAATATAATGTTGGAAATAATACTCGAGGGCGGGGGGAGTGGCGTGAATTAGTATTAGCAAATCAATAACTTTTTCATTTCCATACTCAAATTCATATATGCTACTTCAATGAAGGTAACCCGCATGTACACACAATTGTGTTTAAGGAAACTAGTGTATATCCAACAAAAATATGATTCAATTAGTTGAGGATATGTTGATATTTAATCAGTGCATCATTACTTCATTAACCATATAAACAGTAACGAGTTGTAATAAAAATAGAACAGACCATGACACATAAGAAACACACATGAACACCAAGATATAAGGTGGAAACCCAATGCGGGACAAAAACCACCTCTTGTTGTCTTCCTTTTAATATAAGAAAAACCTGTTTACAATCTTGTACTCACACAGACTCATACCAGTACGGAGGCACCCATGTGCAAAAGGCTACAACCTTCTCTCATTCTTATGATACTATTGGAAGGGAGCTACAATCCCCTAGGTCTTGTACTAGCTGATCTGTTTAGTAGTACGTTGGCACCGGCCTACTAAAGACTCCAACCTTCATTCATTTTCCAACTGCTACTAGAAGGGAGCTCCAACCCCCTAGCTCTTATACCAGTCGATATGTTTACCAATATGTAGGTGTAGGCCTACAGAAGGCTATGACCTTCTCTCTTTCTCTAGGGACCATGTTTCATAAATTTTCAGACTGAATACTCCTGGAACACAAGACCATAAATCTTAAGGCCACGTTTCATCCAATTTTCATACTGGACCCATCAACAACATTGAAGCTCAAAACCAATCACCACTGCAATACAACTATTTCATTAACCAATCATTAAACTCTGAATCACCCACTATTGAATCAGTGAAGACCTGTCACCAGAACATAGAGAACAACCCAGAACTTTGCAACAAGAACTAGGACCATCTGCAAATTCATATATCATATTTAATAAGGTATACACTACTCTAATGAGTCGAAGGAGCATGTATACGCTCTTTTACCAAAGAAAACCCACGTATAGATTTGCAAATACTAACTTAAAAAACTTCACAACTATTTCAAAATTTAGTCATACCCAGATCATAACATTTGCAGAATAAAACATGCATCAATATTCAGATCTAGTCAATCCATGAACAAACCGCATAATGATAATACATTCGAAGCCTTAAGATCCTGATCCATCATCCATCATCATCCACATAGGTGCATCCTTAGTTCAGATCAAGCAAAGCATCACAAACACATAACTTGCATACTAGATCTCACACTTCATTAGATATTCAATCCTTACACACCTTGGACACCTTGATCTTCTCCTCCTTATATAGTTTTAGCCTTTCTCAATACCATGGACCAAAACCACTTAGGATGAATACCTTGGACCAAATACCTAGGGTCAACACCTCAAACCAGATACCATGGACCAATACCATTGATCAAAATACCATGGAACAAATACCTTGGATCAAAACTTAGTTTTCCAAGATATATGTGCTTTTCATTCTGTGGAAGTGGATGTGTACGTTATACACTCATTTTGTACTGTTAACCTACATGTATACACTCTTTTGTGAAGGTGAACCTGCATATACCTCTCTTTCTTCATTCTTTGTAGTCTGATCATGTTGCACCATGAACTATCATCTGAGAGAGTTCCCATCAAGGAAAACACCTATATCATAATGCCAACAATATATCCCTTTGGACTTGATGGAAATGACAACACGAATTCACTCTCCCCCTTTGACATCAAGGGAAAAGGGAAGACCAAGATATTCTACCCTTTTGATATACATTATGGTGTCCACGCTCCCTCTGAGTACATGTTGAAATCTCTGATTGAGCTCCCCTTTTGTACATGATTAGTGCATGCTCCCCCTGAGCACATGTAGAGCCTGTAAAAATATTTTTCAAACGAATGACTCTAAAACTCAACTAAGTGAGTATGACCTTCCTATCATCAATGACTCATACATACAACAATCTCCAAACCAAGTGGGGATACACCAGTTTTGACTCATCCACCCAACCAAGTCGGGATATACCAAATGTTTATACATGACTAAAATAGAAATTATTACATCATCCTTCCCATGCAAAGTGGGGTTACAAATTAGGTCTTTGCATGTCCTTTACATCAAATGATATACATGACTTTTATAACAAAGACCATCAATCTAAGAAAGACCATTATAGTCATCAACAACTATCATACACCATATATGATCTGCACCATAAGCGTCTGTCAATAGCATGCAGACTTGTAACCTGCAATAACATTCTCTTGGCCAACCAACAATAATATTCCACTTAAGTGATCATCCCAAGAATCATAGCAATATGTATCATTTAGCCACATCAGCATCATCACCGAAGACTTTTAAGCATAATGCCAACAATGCATTATTCGAAGCATATGCTCCCCCTGAACCTGTTCCATCTGTTCACTGTCAGATCTGATTGTGCATATATAAGCAAGAAGTATCAAGGAATCATGATCAATCATATATACTTCAAGTCAGCTTGTGAGGATCAAAATAACTTCCAAATGACATCTTATGATTACCAACACATTTCCACACATCATCAAAAGATTGGAACAATCATCAAATGGAGCAAATAATCGATTGAACCATATCAGACCCTTTTTCTTGAGTCTGTCCCACTGCTTTTCCTCAAACCAACACATACGCGACTATGTAGCTTCGAACTCACATATTAACACAACTTGTCTTCATGAAACTCGCATATGAGATTTAGAAAACTGAAGTTTTAGACTTTTAGCTCCCTATGAGTCTGTCGTGTCTGTATACTCTACTATGCCACATCTTTCTCAATGTACTTGCTTTTTCTTCCATATCTTTGAGTGTGATGATGTTTTCTCCCTTTGGTATGGTGGCCGGATTTTTCTCATGCATTCCCTTGTTATATGTCCAGACTTGTTACGAGCATAACATCTCATATGATTCCTATTCCTTCTATAGCAGTCAATGGCTTTGTGACCAAACATATTGCAAGAAAAACAATATCCCTTAAAGTACCTGGAATGTGATGATCTTTCTGTGTGACAATCTTGAACCATTATACTTCTACATCTTGATGCATTATGTCCAAGATTATGATATATGTAATACTCAACATTATTCATCTGAGAAAATAACTGACTATCACTTCCATAGTTTGGAATAAAAGATTTTCTTTGAAGGATTTATTTCCTTAGTTGTTTATGGGGTGGACCTCTTATCTTCTTGTTGAGCATTTCAGGTTTTGCATTAGAGTTCCTTGCCTCACCCTGTGAGCTAGATTCACCTTCAACAGATTCATAAAAAACAAGACCAGTTTTGATAGCAAGAGATCGTTGACTACTAAGAATATCATCCAAAATCTTAGTATTGTCTTGAAATCATAATAGTTTATATTTTTCTTCTACTTTATTTTAAGATATTTACCTCCACCTGGTGTTGTTCTTCCTTTTCCAAATGTTTCTTCTTCAATGTTTCTTCAACCTTTCTTCCTTCTTCCACTTGTTGCCTTAATTTGAGAATCTCATTTTATTGTTCTTTATCTTCTTGAGGTAGTTCTTCATTCTACCTATTTTTTAATGATATCAGTTCATCCTACAACATTTGACATACTTTGATGGTGCACTCTAGGTGAGCTTTTAATATGGTAACTTCTTGTTTAAGGGCACACTTCCTTTTGTTAAATAGATTTTGTTGATCTATGATTTTATCTAATGCTTCTTCAAACTGAGGTGATTTAGAAGCTAAATCCTCGCTTCTCCTGCTGTCACTATTCCCTTGAGTTGTGTTCTTCTTCTGAGGTGCTTTCTCTTTTAGTTTATTTCCCATTGTTTCTATGGATCTCCTTCAAGCAATCAAGATTCTACCAAAAGACCTGCTCTGATTCCAATTGTTTGAAATAATACTGGGGGGGTGAATCAGTATTAAAAAATCAATCACTTTTTCATTCCATACTCAAATTCATGTACGCTACTTCAATGAAGGAAACCTACGTGTACACCCAACCGTGTTTAAGGAAACTAGCGTATATCCAACAAACTTATGATCCATTTAATTTAGCATATGTTTATATTTAATCTGTGCATCATTACTTCATTTACTTCATAATATGTTTATCTTTAATCACACATAAGAAACACACATGAACACCAAGATATAAGGTGGAAACCCAATGCGGGACAAAAACCACCTACTACTATCTTTCTTTCAATATAAGAAAAACCTGTTTATATTCTTGTAATAGCGCAGACTCATACCAATACACAGGCACGCACTTGCAGGAGGATACAACCTTCTCTCCTTCTCCAACTACTATTGAAGGGAGGTACAACCCCCTAGCTCTTGTACTAGCCAATCTGTTTACTACCACGTAGGTGCCGGCCTACTAAAGGCTCCAACCTTCACTCATTTTCCAGCTGCTACTAGAAGGGAGCTCCAACCCCCTGGCACTTGTACTAGCCGATATGTTTACCAGTACATAGGCACAAGGCTACAGAAGGCTACGACCTTCTCTCTTCCTCCAGGGACCACGTTTCATAAATTTTCGGATTGGATAGTCTTAGAACACAACACTATAAATCTTAAGGCCACGTTTCATCCAATTTTTATATTGGAACCATCAACAACATTGAAGATTAAAACCAATAACCACTACAATACAACTATTGAATTAACAAATCATTAAATTCTGAATCACCCACTACTCAATCACTGAAGTGTTGTCACCAGAACACAGAGCAGAACCTAGAACTCTGCAACAACTACTAGGACCATTTGCAAATTCAGATATCATATTTCATAATGTATACGCTACTCTGATGATTTGAACGAGCATGTATATGCACTTTTACCAAAGTGAACCTACGTACAGATCTGCAAATACTAACTTAAAAAGCTTCACAGCTATTTCAGAATTCGGTCATACCTAGATCATAACATTTGCAGAATAAAACATGTGGCAGTATTTAGATCTAGTAAATCCATGAACAAACCACATAATGATAATACATTCCAAGCCTTAAGATACTAATCCATCATCCATCATCATCCACATAGGTGCATCCTTAGTTTAGATCACGCAAAGCATCACAAGCCCATAACCTGCATATTGGATCTCACGCTTCATCAGATATTCAATCCTTGCACACCTTGAACACCTTAATATTCTCCTCCTTATATAGCTTTAGGCCTTTCTCAATACCATGGACCAAAACCACTTAGGACCAATACCTTGGACCAAATACCAAGGGTCAATACCTCGGATCAGATAGCATGGAACAATACCATGGATCAAAATACTATGGACCAAATACCTTGGACCAAAACTTAGTTTTCCAAGACATACGCGCTTTTCATTATGTGAAAGTGGGTGTGTACGTTATACGATCATTTTGGTCTCTTAAACGTGTGTATACGCTCTTTTGTCAAGATGAACCTGTGTATACCTCTCTTTCTTCATTCGTTTTAGTCTGATCATGTTGCACCGTGAACTATCATCTCAAAGAGTTATCATCAAGGACAACACATGTATCATAATTCCAACATATAATTGCATATATTACACTACACTAGAACCACTAAATTATTGAAATATTATTTATTGTTTAAAAAACAACTTTTAAAAATTATAATCTAGATATTTACAATGGAAATACTCAACTATAAAGCATAAAGTGAAATTGTATTAGTTCATGGTATTGCAACAAATTTTATTTACAAATTAAGAATCTTGGTAAGAAAGTGAGATAAATCTAGATTGAAAAGAATTTTGTTCCATGTTTTTTCAATTATATATATTTAAACAACAACAACAATAACAACAACAAAGTGGTAGGGGAATGAGTAGGCATAAATATTTATGAACATGTGATAGCTTTATTAAAACATAAGAATATGTTAAAAGAAATATAGAGATGAGTATACACAATTTAATTGTTATTTTTAGTTAATAATAAAAATTTAAAAGTAATAAAAATTATAAAAATTGAAATTTTTATATTATAATTTTGTTTTGCATAAATATTAATTTAGTATTGACCAATGTAAGTTATCTTTATAATATAACAAAATTAATTTATGCAATATAACCAATGGAACAAATGCATAAATAAAGATAACTTAGGTTGGTCAATTCTAAATTAATAGTGGTTGATAGGCAATCCTAGTCTTCCTTGGAAAAGAACTAATAAATGGAGATGTGAAGTGGATAAGTAAATTGCTTGCTAAGTCAAAAGAAGTTGCAATAATTTTGGTGGATACTAGGCACTAGTAAGTCTACACATTTATGATTTTACTCCTATATAAATGCTAAACAAAGCATAAATAATGGTGATAAGTAACTCCTCGTGAGTATATTTATTTATATATTATTCATATCCTTTTTTATGCAAATACATTCTCAAAGTATGGCGGGGAGTAATTGGTGGTATATATGTTATTTGCCCCACTACAAACTACTTTGAAGGATTTTATTTTTCGATGGGTTTCCTCTTTATCAGTAAAGAAATATCTAAAAAACATGCATGAATATTGCAACCATATCCATAAATTATGGCATAAAATATGTTAGTGAGTTATTCTCATGACATTCTACTATGAAAATGTCAATTACTAGAGTCTTTGAGGGGAACTAATAATGACTTAATAACCACATAGAAACTTAATATTTACAATACACTTACAATATAAATGATTCTTAACCATGTATTTTCACCCCTACATTACCATCAGTATTATTAGTTTATGATACACTTCCCTGGGTATACCATAAGTCAAAAAACCATAACTCATTTCACAATAAGAAAAATAAAATGTAAAATATAATGTAAAATGTAAGATGTCTATTTATGTAAGAGAGAGAGAGAGAGAGAGAGAGAGAGAGAGAGAGATAAGTAAGTCTTTTACAATTAAAAGAAGTTGGATTTAGGAAGCAAGGAATATTTCAGATTTTCATTAATATCTAAGTCTTTTACAAAAGTTAAAAGAAGTTGGATTTAGGAAGAAAGGAATATTTTTTTTTTTCATTGATATCTAATCCTATTTCATTGATTGTACTAGATGTATTTATTTGACTGCAATTGTTGATTTCTAGTCCTATTTTATTGTTGGCACTAGCTGCATTTATTTTAACACAGATGTTGATTTCTAATATTATTTTATTTCTTTTACAAAAGTTAAAAGAAGTTGGATTTAGGAAGCAAGGAATATTTTGGATTTTCATTAAAAGAGATGCATTGATTTCTGTGTAGATGTTGATATATAATCCTATTTCATTGATTGTAATAGATGCATTTATTTGACTGCAATTGTTGATTTCTAGTCCTATTTTATTGTTGGCACTAGGTGCATTTATTTAACACAGATGTTTACTTCTAATATTATTTTATTTCTTGTACTAGATTCATTGAATTGAGTGTAGTTGTTGATTTATGATTTAATTTAACTAGATATATGATTTAATTTAACTAGATATATGATTTAATTTAACTAGATATTAAAAATGTGCATTGATTTATGTGTTAGAATAATTCAACCATACATAAAATACTTGAATTTTTATCTTAAATAAAATGTTCACTTATGTGAAATGTTTACTTCTTCAAAATATAAACTATTTATAATTGACTACATTCTTATTTTTCTCATTTTCCATCCTTCAACATTGTTACCCACTTTGCATTCAAAAGAGGTAATAAAAGACAACTACCATTGACACTTATAGTTTATCACTCCATAAGTAATGTTGTCTCACCTTGGAAGAAACTACTATTACTATTGGAGAGCAATAAATACAATGTCTAACATTTACTGCAATAGATCAAGTTAAATATTTGAATAGTCTTCTATTTCAACCACCATTTTCATATGATCAATATGAAAAATATGGAAAAACTAACAAGTGTGACAATAAGAACAATAAAATAAAATAGTTTTATATTGATCAAAATAAAGTCTATTTGTAATTGCGTACATTCTTATTATTCACATTTTCTATCGTTCAACATTGTTACATTGTCAATTTGCATTGACATTTTCTATTTCATTATTTTTTGTCATTAAAGTTATTAGAAATATCTACCATGTCATGTAAGTTAGAAATTTAAAATTAAAATGACTAGATTAACTTTAGACATATTTAACATATTTAAAATGATCAAAATAATTTGATGTTCAAAATCTTTTCCATAGCCACACATGATTGAAACCATCATAGAACCTTCTTAACCCCATATCTATGAAGTGTCAATAGGGATCAAATCTATCGAGGTGTGGACCTATCCTCAAGTTTTACACTAAAAAAGAGGTTTGCATCTTATTCCTAAGTTAATATTATAAATAAGTTATTATCAAGATTTTTAAATGTCACATATTACTTTTACATTAATAATTCAATGAATTACAAATCTCCCTCTTATTAGTCTTATTAAGGAGTAATTGATGATTTTTATTTTAGTTTTTAATTTTCACTTGCTTTTCTTTTTTGGACAATGAATATTTTATTATATACAAAAATTTGTTTTTGTGAATCAAAATCTTTGTGTTAATGAAGAGCACTGGATTACACAGATAACCATATGCATATATAGGGATTATGAGAACTCGGTTCTCAACCTTTGTCACATATATGATCTACTACTGATTACTTGTATACAAAGAGCCTTACATATTGGCCTTTTAACGTCTGGAACCACTCCATACATGAAAGCATTAAAACCTAGAACATAAGCCTCATCTAAGAATCTAAGGCTGACCACACAACAGGAACACCTTTTCCATCCACAAGAGCCAATTGAAACACTGTAGGAAAATTCCCCTAAGGGTGCCATTGAATCCACCGTCCTGTTAAAAATGAGAAACCACTGTCAGCCCATGAATCGGAAAACCACCATCACAAAAAAACTTTTCCAAGTGAACACTCACATTATGAGAGCCAAAAAAATTGGTATACATTAGAGTATATAAAATCATACATACCCAACCCAAAAACACATGGATTCAAATTTGATATGTTGTCATAATCCAAGGATCGAAAGGTAATATGATGGCCTACTAGAACAAAAGAAAGAGCTTCAGGAGAGCACCATGTACTATCACTCACCCCCGTATACCATTGTTCATTCTTTGAAATGACATAGTTGTTGGAACTCGATCACTTGAGCTAGGAGCGTCCCTAGCATCTGTGCCATCAGACTCACAAGGAACATGTCTCTCCACATGCATGAAGTAGGCATCAATTTTATCCATATAGAACCTGAGATTTCTCAACATTCTTCTAAAAACATCTGAGGTGAAGATTTTGTACTTCTCTACTTGCTTCAAGTGCTACTTCTTTCTACACCTATTGTTCTGGGGGTCTGGAACTCACCGTACAAAACCGTCATGCAATTCAGAGTCAAACATACACTACATCTCTTCCATAGCCTTACTTTTCATATCCCTTATCTCATGCTGTGTTTCTAATGGAATTATGTTGAAGTATGTGACCATAGATTCATGGGAAAATATCCTTGCCCCTCTTTGTCCAGCCAAGGTTCTCCCTCCACCACTCCTTTTACTCTTTTGCCTCTATCTTGGCGACATATCCAAGTTGAAAAGAGACAAATTTTATTCCCCATGGGAATTTCTTCTACCTGGAAAGGAACACACAGACTAACCCAAACCCCCCTCAACAAATCATGGGTACCAATGCATAATCTCATCATAATAACACAAAACATAGGAGTGAATATTTCACAACAATCCACTAGATAAGGAAGAAGGAAATGCAACTTAATTCACAACCTTATCTCCCTAAATTGTAAAACACAAACACTAACCTAACACTATAGAACAACAATGACCTCATGAAGATAGACTCAACTTCAAACCCCACCCATAGCACTATAATTGATACAAAAAGGAACCTACCAACGCCAATCCTTACCACATAAACTACCTAAAACCACCACCAACGATGTAAAATTGACATGTATCTAGACTCCAAATAACCCTAGAATAGTCACAGAAAGTAGGAGAGTTTACAAGGAAATTAACGTGTCGTGACTTAGACACATTCCCTTGAACACCCAATTTACCAAAAAACAAGTGCATTACATCCACAAAGACCATACATCAGTCTAGAACAAATTAAATTAACTCGAAGGTTGAGCACTCCACCCCTAATTAATATTATTCAAGCTCCACTTCCCAATGTGACCCAACTGTGAAGGCCAAAACTCCCTCCACACAACAGAGATCAATAAATATTAACAATTTTTCGTAGCTTGTGCAGAATGCTAAACCTTTCCAGAACAAGGTTGCTACCTGCATCGCCCTCTCAAATAGGAAACTCTAGGAGGTTCAGGTCTCTCCCTTGGCACTTATTTTCTCCTTGTGGACAAGCTTGCCAAACTTTCATACCATACCAAACGACCCCTGCAAAACATATATTTTCATGGGAAGCATCCACTCGGTACCAATAATATTTAATGACATATTAAGAGTTTGAGGGTGGTGAGATCAAATCCCTACACTTTTTCCCATCTACCATAACACCCCTATGAGGAGTTATTACCTACAACATTAAAATATTTACTTTTAACATTTTCTTTCTATATAGAGATATAAGTGAAGTTGGTGTTGACATAAATTTGTTAATATATATCTTCAAATAGTCTATTTAAACATCTTACTCACACTTTGTTTTACTTCTAATTATTTATATCTTTTTAAATTTGATATGAAATTATATTACATCATGTAGACATTAAAGTGAAGTTTTTTAACTATGTTATCATATTAGCAAGACATCCATTAACCATTGTAAGATTTTTTATAATTATTTTAATTAAAACTAACTAAAAATGCATATTATTTTTTATTTTCTACTATAGATGATATATCACACATAGTCCACATACTAAGTTAGGAATGCTCTTATCGATGCAATAAGAATCAATAAAAATTATATCCTTAAATCATACCTATGGTTCTTAAGAATATCCAATCTCTACATAAAACCTTAAATTTCAATAAGAATCAATAAATATTGTATCATTATATCCTTAAATCTTACCTGTGGTTAAGAAAATCCAATCTCTAAATGAAACCTTGCATTCCAATAATAAAACGTATTTTAAATTCTCTCTAATATTACAATGTGAGCTAAACTTCCTAATTTATCTCTATATTTATAAGACTATGTTTCACTTTGTAAGATTAAAAATTATTTAAATAAATTTCGTTTTAGAAAAAAAAACACAATACTATGCATCTACCTATCCAAACATAAACTTCAACACTAATTTTTTATATTTGCAATTATCTAAACATAGAACCCACTAAAACAATATAGCTCTAAATTCGAGTAATGAAATAAAACCCTTTGGTCAAGTTTGATGTTTTATTAAAACATTATTTTTGAGCTAAAACTTTTGTGATTGATAATATTATTAAACATCTTTCTAAGAAAATCACATAAAAATATGTTTCTTGATGTGTTTCCAACCATCCAGTGTAGTTCATCTTTAGGATAAGATGATGTACCAGATCTGAACAATGAAATAAATTGATGTAGAGTGTTGCTAACTAGCCATTAGTGGGTAATGACTAGTTTGACCTAGAGAAGAGAAAAAATTTGAATTAAAAAAGTTTAAGTTAAATCAATTAAATAACTATTATTTTTTTTTTATTTTCATTATTTTATAAAATATTATTTTTATAAAAATATTATAAGAGTTTATAATAAAATAATAAAGTTATTTAGAACCCTTTATAACCCCTAAAAATCTTATTTCAAATTAAAAATTAAATTAAAAGGGTCATTAAAATGATAGAAAAGATAAAAAAAATAATTTAAGAGCTTGTAATAAAATAATTAACTATTATGTTTAATCATTCATAACCTTAATGAGTATTATAATATTAATATCCTATTTCAATTTTCAAATATAAATTAATGAAATTTAAAAAAAAATAAGAGGGTACTAATAATAGCCCATTCTCTTTTGGATTGATGGTGAATGGGTGAACTATTAATGCACTCCTTGTGATAGGTCACTCCTTGAAATCCCCCAGGGGTGCTTACCTACCGAAAAATAATAATAATAAAAGTTTAGTAATAAGGTAAAACTATATAAATAAGTTTAAAGAGAAATATTATAAGAAGTTAAATTAAAATAATTAATTATTATATTTTAATCCTAATAAGTATTATAGTATTAATATCCTATTTCAATTTCCAAATATTAATTAAAGGTAAGAGGCTACTAGTAAAAAAAGGGGTTTAATAATAAGGTCAAAATAAATAAGATTAAAAAGAAATATTAGTAAGTCTAAGGGGTGACATCTAGATTAAAAAAAGAAATTATAATAATAATAACAAATATATAACTATTATATATATATATATATATAATGAAATAATGAAAAAAATTTGAAAATAAATAAAAAGTTAATTTAGGAAGAAAGTGCATGAATCTGGCATGTGCTGATGTTCCAGCCATCATCTCTATTTAGATTAATAGGATGCTTTTCAATTTCAAGGGCCTCCCTAAATTTACGATGATGAAAATGGTCAATCCTCACAATGACCCTAGACTCTTCGACGTAGATGTGATGATTGGTTTTTTTCTACATGTTCCGCCAAGTCAGAGGAGCGAACTGCCATGCTTGATGTTTGTAGCATATTCACAAATCCTTTGGTTAATAGAACGACCTATCTCCCCAATATAAGGAGTTCCACACGAACAAGGAATGATGTAAATGCATTTCCCATCCTTAGGGTCAACCAGATCTTTAAAAGAACGAAGAGAACTTCGAATAGTGTTAACGAGTCTAAAGGAGGAATGAATCTTATGTTTTTTCAAGAGCCTAGGGATTTTATTTGTGGTGCCTTGAATAAAAGGAAGATGAACCCGAGAAGACTAAACCTTGGTGTCAATCTTATTCTTAGGTCTTTCTCCAACATTTTGAAAAGCCCTAATACTTTGAGACCTGCTATAACCATTTTTATTAAAGACTTTGAGGAGGTGGTTCATCTCATCTTCAAGGTGATTTTTGTCAAAAACCTGCAACGCCAGAGGGGTTAAGGTATTGAGAATGCCTAGCTTTTGAGAAGGAAAAAAATGGGAATTAGCATCTAGGTATTGCTCTCTGTGAGTTTTCTTATAAAAAACTTGATAAGAAAAGGAACCTTCATCCTTCTTCAAGATAAGGACCTCAAGAAAGGGAAGGATGCCATCAACTTGAATTTCCATAGTGAACTTTATGAAACTTGATTGATTATTAAGATGATGGATAAAAATCTGATTCATATTTACCGTGAGACGACATGACATAAGTGTCATCCAGAAACTTTTTCCAAAGTTTGGGTTGGTAAAGAGGAGAAGCTAAGGCTTTGGATTCAAAATCCTCCATGAAGAGATTGGCCACAACTAGAGAAAAGGAAGAACCCATAACCACACGGCATTTTGTAGAATTTCTAAAAGATTAGATATTTAATATTTATAAAATAGTTGTTTTTAAAAGTAGCTATTATTTGATGAGTAAATTAACAAAAATGATATATATATATATATATTATATATATATATATATATATATAATTTTTAAAAATAATAAGCATGATATATAACAATTCTTTTTCTATAATAAGTTAGAAAGATTTAAAATCATTTTATGATTAAATATTAACCATTTCTTTAATTTTTATTTTAAGAAATATTACTTAAAATTAACATTAATTTTCTAATATCATTAAAATTTATATTTTATATTCAAGTATAATTTTCCTTTTCAGATTAGACTAAATTTCAATTATATATATATAATATATATATATATATATATAATGAGGAGGATTAAAAACATAATATATTCAATAAACTAAAATATATAAACGCAATTATATATATATGTTCAATCATATTTTTTAATATAAAGGTGACACATTAGTATATTACTTCAAATCTATAACAATTTAACAGTATTTAATAATACTTTTTCTTCTAAATAAATACTTTAAATAAATTCATTAGGGTTAAACATGCATTTCTTCTAAATAAACACTTTAAATAAAACGAAATGGGTAAAACATGTCACTCTTAGTAGAATTCAATGAATGCTCATCTCTGAAATTTAGTTTAATGTGTAGTGACATTGAATTTAATGAGAATAGATTTTTACTGTGTTTTAATAACTGTTTAATCTATTTAGATAACTATTTTTATATAAAGCATGCCATTATTTATAGTTTTTAGGTTTTTATACTGGGAATTTTGTGTCACTAGATAAATATACAGAGATTTACTGATTTATGTAGACGTTTCAGAATTATAAAGAAGTTCCATTTTGAAAACATGAGAAAAAGGTGAAAAGCATATGAATAAATAAAATGAGTTGTTTTTGAAAATTTTTGAGTTTTTTTAGTGGGTTTTTTGTCAATCTTTTTTAAAATTTGGCAATAATTTATTGAAATCACAAGTTTGATGGGTAATCCCTTAACAATCAAAGTGTCATAAGGGTTTTTGAAGGCCGTGAATCCAAATATGTTAAATAACACAAATCAATATTTCACCTCAAATTTCCCCTGAAAAGTCCAAAAAGTAGCACTAAAGACAACTCCTAAATAAATTATCAAAGTAAATTAAATGAATAATTTATTTTTTGAATAAACAAAATTAATAAAATATGCCAAATAAGTAATAACATATATGAATGAATTAATACTATAGTAAAATATAAATTATATTTATTACATCTATATAGTTTAATAATATATAACAAAATGATTATATATATGTGTGTGTGTGTGTGGTGAGAGAGAGAGAGAGAGAATATCTATAATATATATTATAAATAAATCATTAATAGTATATATGTAGAAAGTTAATGCTATAATAGTATATTAATTATGTATATATTATATATAGATTTATATATTCTAGTAATTTATATAATTCTAAGCTAAATGTATGTTAAATAACACTAAGAGGGGCAAAGTATAGGGAAAAGGTTAAGGAGAGAAAGAAGGGAAAGAGAGATATAAAAGGAAGAGGTCATACAATAAGAAAAAAGAAAGTTAGAAAAGAAGACTAATTGTTATTATTAATAATATGCTCATTTTTTAATCATAAGATGAATTGATAAGATATATATTTTATTATTATTTTTAGGTATTAAAATTAGAAACAAAAGACAACAACTTTTGGATAAGTAAATTATAAATTTTATTTAGGTTATCTTTTGTTTGCTGAGGCAAATGTCAGTCCTTCTTTTGCATTAACTGAACAAATAGTTTACAATATGGACATGAATCTCCCCACCATCGAGGAGATGAGAAAACAATGAAAAAGTCCTAAGGGCAAGCCAATTAGCTGAACAGAGAAAAACCAAAAAACCTTGTGAAAAAGTACATCAATGAGTGTTGGATAATCTGCAAACAAACCGACGGACGAGGTTGGCCATGCTCCGACAAGACAAACGAACTATGGCTAGAAAATGGCGGGACCCAATGGACAAGCTAGACTGTTGATTATCCGCTAATGCATCCTACGGTGGAGATTAAAATCACACCGAACATAAGACCACGTGATAGTGCACGGGGAAGGGCGGTTTCCCAAACCACCTCCCTGCCACGTGGCAAGATCTGAATATGATCCCTCCAAAAATTCAAAAACCGCTTCCCAAGAGAAGGCGGCGAGATAAGGTGAAAACCACCCATGAAGCTATTTTTCCCTCGAAACCCCAAAAAATGAAAAATCGCAACCCCCAGGAGAGCTGGTGATGCGTGAGCATTCAGCCCAAGAGCAATTATTGTAAATAATAGTCATAGGTGGTCAAGCATTCTAGAATTACTTTTGTAAGTTACAAGTCAGTGTGATGTTTCCAAAGTAAATAAATAAAAAAATAGGAAATAAGGAGTGATTTTAGGCATACAGGCAGTGAATGTGGGTCATTAAGGGATAAGGAGGCTTTTCTTGTTTTTAGAACAGGAAAAAAAAGACGGAATAAAGCCTCAAGATGTTTTTTTTTAGGTAAATGCATTGCATGTAGAAGTTTTATGTTTCAATCATTATGTAAACTATATCTATTATCAATATAAAAGAATGAGGCAGTGAAAGCTCTCATCAGAGGGAGGAGCGATGCTAGAAGTACCATCATGAAAGTTCCTCTCGGCATTATGAAGAATTGTTGATTTGTATGGGTGGAATCAATAATTGATTTTAACTGTGTATTAAGGATTGGAATTGCCTTCGTATTCTCCGGTTAGCGTTTACTGTGCATTTATGATGTATTGTGTATTGAAAGCATTAGTGTTTTACTGTCGGTCCATGAGTTTTATGCCGAACTTTGATATAATTTATAGATGGTTTCCAAACGTGAGACACCATCATTCAGGGTAACTACCTACCTGATAGCCACAGTTAGTGTTTATGATGCCATCAGCGCTGCAATTGTGTGATATGATTAGCTTAGTTCTGAAATTGATCAAACAATACCCTTATGCCAACACCAGATTCAGAAGATAATGAATTCGAGCTTAGTTTGTTGATCCCGTCGAGGTTGCCATGTATTGGGAGGAAGGCATATTGGATCTGAAATCTCAATGTGTCAGAATTCCAAAATGTGATTGGCGATAAGGGATGTTCAATGTTAAGTAGAGTTACAACTACATGATGGGCGTGTTATTTTCCTGAATTAAGATCAAAGATCTGTATGTTTACAGAATCTTATAATCTCTTGATTGCAACAAAGGCCTAGAATTATTAGTGTATTAGACTTGGCAAAAGGACTCAAATCTTATGCGCATCAGTTTCAAAGAGGACCACAATTATGAGACTTGGTTATGAAACAATGTTTTGATGGACCTCAGTTGGTGATCATGAAAACCTGCCACAACAGCGGCGAGCGCAAAGTAAAACTATCACTGGGAAGTTCCCCGTCAAAGAATATGCAGATAAAGGCAACCTTGACTTCCATTCGACTTCATAATAATTTATATTACCGCTATCCCCTTTTCAAACACATATATATATCTATCCATGCATCTATCAGGAACGACCTTTTCTTGGAATTTGAAATATCTTCCATTCCGTTTGATGCCCCTATCTCAATCCGCCAGCCCAAGATTCATTTGATTTGGATCAGATCAGCTCCAGCGATCGATGTTTCTAGCTGTTTGAATGTTGAGTCCTCAGGAGGTCCTTCATGTGCGGCTTTGTCGCGATTCTCTTAGCGGTTTAGTATGGTTCAAAACCGAACCATCATTAATAAATTAATGAATCCTTCCGCTGGCAGATGGGCAATACGCTATAGCATACAACTATTCATTTTCCGTATTTACTCGAGCAAAACTCTGATACACATATACAGTCTTCAACCGGCCAATGTATACGCACAGAACCCTAATACACACAACACCATATAAAACAACATAACATTATACACACCCACTGGTATTCTGCCTCCATGCGAACATTGAGTATGTTGTTCAAAGTAGTTGAATGAACGCCATCGTTCTGGCCTAGAAAAGACGAGTCAAACTTAGCTTTGAAGATCCCAATAAAGATCCCCATGTGCCCCAAAGGATCCTGCTGTCCCAAACATATGGCGATTTTAGTGTGAATTTTCCTACAATCAACAAACTTTTTCCAAATCAAAACAAATATTCGCCGGATTTCTGTGCTCAGCCTTTTGATTGTGTAAATTATTAATACAAATAGGCATGTGCGAAGAACTAAATAGACATTATTAAAGCCTATGATACATAATCGAAAGGGAGTCACTGCAGTGATTACCTGAGAACAGTAAAACGCTTCCACGCTGTCAATACACAGAAAAATGGACTATACAAGCCTATTATGTGGAAATCATCGCACTAGAAATGGCAGAGAATATTTTGGTAATGAAACTAACCTTGTATTCCATTTCATTACATGAGAGGAAGAATTTTTCAAAACAACAAACATCACCTCTCCTCCCCCGACATGGCAGCGAGTGTGTCTTTTTATTCATAATGAGTCACTTTATTTAGTACAAAAGCAACCTTTTGTATAGTAAATTAAGGCTTTTACAATTTGTCTATCTTGTGAAAGATAGCAAGTTTTATTCATCCCTCTTATCCTACTTTTTAAAGAAAAGATAACATGTTTTATATTTTTTTTCCTATTTTAGCTAGAAAAACATAGAAACTTCCGGCTTTTTCATGTCTGAGTGGCATGCACCTGCATCAGCTGGGATTCCTTCCTTGCTCACTGTTTCACCACTCCTTAACCTGGAATCATGAGAGAAAAAGAATCACTCCCAATGAAAAGGAGATTGTGGTTACCATATCACTCACCCCGAAAAGCATTGGAAACCGGCTTGCTAGCTTCAATTAATCATTTCCAACCCCGCGAGTCCAATAATCATAAATTTCCTTGTCCTCTGTGGCTTGGGCTTCGCATATGGCTTTCAACCTACTAGGAGGCATTTCCTGCCATTTCCTGTCTATTGTGCACCTGATATTAATGACTCCTTGGTTGGCTAGTAGATTAGCAAGTTTATTGGCCTTCCTTCGAACATGATAGAAGCTAACCGTTCGAAGGCATTAGATATGTTTTTGTATTCTTTGGAAAACTTGTATAAGTCTCCACTGCTTCGAGACCCTTTCTGGCACTGTTCCATAACTGATTTTCATAATTGCATTTATAGAAATCTCGGAATCAGCTTTTATGAGAACATTGTGGTTGTGATTGAGTTTAAGCAACTCCAGACATTGTTCCAACGCCATTAATTTAGCCATGTTGTTGGTGGCTTTTCCTAGATGGCAGTGCAAAGTGAAAATAATTTTTCCTTCTTCGTCTCTTAATGCACATCCATAACTTGCTATTCCTCTGTTGCTTTTTGAGGCCCCATCAATGTTGCATTTCAAATGACGTTTTGGAGGAGCATGCCAGAATTCCTTTTCCCTTTCCAGCACTCTTACTTTTTTGCTAAGACCCTGGCGAATAATCCCATGAATTCCCAGCTTCTTGAGAGTTCTCAAATCACGCGCAATGGGAGGATTCGAGGGGTAACTATGCACCGTGGTGGAGACGGTCTCCTTTATCTACTTTAATATTAGTTCCAATAGGCAATTGGCAGTAGTTTTTTCATCCTTGAAGATTCTTTTATTCCTTTCCTTCCAAACATTCCAGATCATGTAGCTTGGTGTCAAGGTCTAGGCCAAATTAAGGATATCATGCTCTGAAAAGCTTTTTATCCACTTGTTCAAGGTGTTAATGATGCTCCCTTTATCTTTGTTTGTTGAAAAATAATTTTGAAAGATTCCCATAACCAGTTGATATAGGTACAGTTCTTGAGAATATGCTCTATTGTTTCCTCTTGTTCCTCACATAATGGGTATCTAGAGGGCCCCATAACCCCCCTCTTCTGAATGTTATCCCAAGTTAATATTTTCTTGTGATGAACTAGCCACATAAACAGTTTGATCTTCATCCATCCCTGGTGGCTCCAATGTTTTTGCGAGGACTTGGCCAAAACATAGGGATCTAGGTTAAGGGTGATTCCTTTTGCTTCATGAATGTTAAATATTCCTTTTTTGTTTTGTCCCCATCTTAACTGATCCTGCCCATCTATGACCAATTTCTTTCTCTGTTCTAAAATTTTCATAAGTTTTTTTGTTTTTTCCTTTGTGGAGCCTTCTCCTCTGCATTCTATTTTCCTCCAGCTTCTCGATTTCTTATTGTCATGCGGAAGATTCCAGAAATCCCTGACTTTTATTAATCCCTGGGAATCAGTTTCCTGCTTGATGCTCATAAAGTCCTCCCTTAACAACAATGGTTCTTGTTGCCATTTATCTTCCTAGAAGAGAGAATGCTCTCCTTCTCTGATTTCGCAGAAGCTATTGTTCTAAACTAGGCTTCTGTTATCATAGGCTTTATTCCAGATGTGAGAGCCTTTTATGTTCCCTGACATTCTAATGAGGTCACTTGTTTGCCAGGAGTTGGCATATTTTTCTTTCCAAGTTTTAACCCATTGTGCTTCTCGATCTTTAACCCATCTCCACCAGAGTTTGGCTCCTAGAACATTACTTAGAATCTCCTGATCATCTAAGCCTAGGCCTCCATGACTTTTGGGTTTGTAAATTTTATCCCAAGAAACGAGGGCCCATTTCTTTTTAGTCTCCTGCTTTCCCCAGAGAAAATCTCTCTGACTGATCCTGAGCTTTTGTAAAACCCCTTTGGGAGATGGCAGAGTTGATAGAAAGAAAATAGGGATGGATGGAAGAACTGCCTTCATTAAAATCAATCTGCCAGCCATGTTCAACGCTCTAAAAGTTCATCTTTTGATCTTGTCTTGCATCTTGTTGAGCATCGGTTCCCAGATACTTGTGCGCATAGGTTTATCCATCAGGGGGATGCCCAAATACTTAGAAGGGCGGACCTTGCTTTGGAAACCCAAAAATCTAGAGATGTTCCTTTGAATAACAATGTTAGTGTTAAAGAAAAAAAAATAATTTGGAGAGATTGACTTCCATACCTGAAGCCAAGGCGAAGTCATTTAAGATTTTTTTGTACTCTGTAGCTTCCTTGACTGTGGGGATATCTTGCAGCATGGTGTCATCCACAAATTGTTGATGAGTCAAGGCTTGGCCTTTCTCCATTAATTGCAGGCCCTTGATATTTCCTAAAACTTTTGCAGTTTTGATCGTTCGGCCCAATCCTTCCATCATGAGGATCAAAAGAAAGGGAGAGAGAGGATATCCCTCTCTAAGGTCTGTAGAAGGAGAGAAGATCTCCAAGGGTGTGTCATTCACCAGAATTGAAAAGCTGGGTGAGGTAACCATAGCCATAACCCATCTGGTCCAGTCATGAATAAACTCAAACGTGGAAAGGACCTTTTATATGTAAATCCAGTTCACCTTGTCATACGCTTTTGCAATGTCTAATTGCATGATCATACCGGCTTGCTCTTTGCAGGTCGTAGAGTGAACGACCTCGTGGGCTTGAATAATATTATCCAGGATTTTCCTTCCTTCCACATAACCAGACTACTCCCTAGAAATCAAAGAAGCCAAAAGAGGTTTGAGTCTGTTGGCCAAGATCTTACAAATGATTTTGTAAACAACATTGCATAAAGCAATGGGCCTGAAATTATTGGGAGTCAGGGCAGAGTCCTATTTTGGGATCAGGGAGATGAAAGATGTGTTGAGGGGTTTCATAATGGATCTGCTTCTTCTGGATTCCTCAACCACATCCAAAATATCCTGTTTGATAACATGCGAGTAGGCTTTGAAAAAGTCCACGTTAAAATTGTCCAGACTTGGAGCTTTTCCATTCTGCATCTCTTTGATTATCGTACTAACCTCTGCTTCAGAAACTGGTTTGTTCAGGTTAAAATTATCTTCTCTAGATGCCATCTTGGGAAAGTTCTTTATAATTTCCTTGATGTGATGGTCTCTATCTGGATTGTTTTCCTTTGTGATACCTCTGAAATGTTGTACTATCACAGCTTCAATGTTCTTGTGAGTGGTCTGAAGCTCCCCATCTTCATTCAAAATTGAGGATATTCTATTGTGCATTCTATTGGCTATGATGGAATGGTGGAAAAACCTAGTGTCCCGTTCACCTTCTTTGAGCCATTGCACTCCAGACTTTTGTCTCTAGAAAATTTCCTCCTGTTTTCCTAAATTCTCCCACTCCAGGTTGAGTTTTTCAGCTTGCTCACTTTTGGATTTATCGAAACCTTCTGCGATCATTGATTGGTTTATTACCTGCATCTTGATCTCTACTAATTTTTTGTTTGCAAAATTTTTACCAAAGTCCTTCTTATTCCAGTCTTTTAATTTGGATTTTATGTGCTTTAGTATTTTATGGACGAGGAAATTTTTGGAGCGCTAAATTTAATGATCTTCAGACCACCAATTATCAATATTGTAGATGAAACCTTAGTGGGAGAGTCAAATATTTTCAAATCTAAAGGGTCTGTTCTTGGGAGCATCAATTCCTTTGATTTCTAATTGAATCGGCCAGTGATCACACCCTCCAAATGGGAGAACACTTACAAATATTTTTGAGTCTGTGAGCATCAACTTCTCAGAGATTAAAAATTTGTCTAACTTAGAGGCAACCTGAGCATCACCTCCTCTTTTGTTATTCCAAGTAAAAAGACCATTTTGAATTTCAGAGTCAGCTATCTTCATGTCTTCTATGAAAGAATTGAATCCTAATAATTCTCTACTAAGGATTATGGTGCCTCCTTTTTTTCCGACAGAGATTTAATCATATTAAAGTCTCCTCCAATGACCCAAGGGATTTATTTATGTTTACTTCTGAGATCTACCAGGGAGTTCAGAAAGCTAAGATTCTCATCTATTCTCTGACGATCGTAGGCATTCGTAACCATGAAGGTGTCAGACATCCCCAATGGCTGAATGATAGCTGATAAGTAATTTCTCATTGCCTCTGCATCTACAATAATGACTTTTTGGGGGTTCCAGAGAGTAAGAATGCCCCCCACTGTGTTTTATGCTTTTACATATAAAAACTCAAATTTACTAAGCCATTTACTATGGATTTGTTTTATTTTCTGAATGGAGCATTTTGTTTCTTGAATGAAGATTATGTCTGGCATTGCTAGTTTCACTATGTTACTTAGCATTCTCTATTTTCTTTTTCTACCTAGACCTCTGATATTCCATGAGATGAACTTCAGATTTAAACATTTGTAAAGGAGTAGCTGGTTAGATCTTTCATCTTACCTAAGTCTATCATAAGCTCTTCGCACTCCATCACGAGCTCATTTTGCTTTTTTCTGCCTCTCTTCTTTCCTAGATTTCTGGTGGCTAATACTAGATTTAATTTCATTGTTTTCACCCCTTTGTGTTCTTGTTTGTGGATGTTCTTACCTTTCTCCTGTTCTTCTTCTTGAGTTTTCCATAAAAACAACTGTTGTATTCTATTGCATTCATCTTGGGGCAGCGAATCTATTCCTTCTTTGGTTCCTTGCCTCAGGAATCCTTCCAGATCGAAGTTTTCCTTGTCGAGGATTTCTTGTAGTTCATGCTCTTCCAGATTTGTTTCTCGTTGAGTCATTTCCTGGTCCATTTCCATTTCTGATTCACTTCTCATTGCTTCTGTTAGAGTTAGTAGCCGGAGAGAGATTTAAGTCCTCTTTCTTTTCTTTTTCTTTAGCATCTTCCTCTGGATCTTGATTTTCTCTTGTGGTGTCTTCATATTATTCTAGCACTTTAAACTTATTCTGATTTCCTTTTTTCCCCTCAGTATGTTGTTGTTTAGATTCATTTTTTCCACCCCTTCCTTTACTGGCCACTTTCTGAAAGTTTTCAGTGTCCTTCATTGTATTGAATTTTTCTTGGTTATCTTCTTTACTGAGATGGCAGTCTCTTAACAAATGCCCATGTTCATGGCATCTTCAACATCTAAAGGGTATATTCTCATAGTCTACCACCTGCACCCATTCCTCATCCAAAACATCCAAAATAACTTCATCCAGTAGTGCTCCTGATAGGTCCATTTCCATAGATTCTAGCAAAGGAGGTATATCTTCCCCTTCTTGTGGCTTCAAAAGCTTTGATATAGCATCCTAGTTTATTACCAAAGGAAGCTAAAGGTTATGTTTGCTAATATTGTAGAGGTAGAGAGTAGAGCCTTACCCACATGGAAACCGAGGAGAAAGTCTCCCTCTCAAGGACAAAGTTCATTTTCCAAGGTCTCGTATAGAGACCTGCTACAGCAAAAAATAGGGTCCTCCTTCAAATATTCTATCTTTGTATTCAATGTTGGAGAACACTACTGTGAAGAATCCTTTTGACCCCAGATGAAGGTCAATGCTTCCTTTGGGATTCCAATGATACTTGATCCAAGTTTGTAAAGCCTTTTCAGTGAGCCATAGTCCCATGAACTTACAGATTATGGCGTAGGTTCCTATATGTTCCCTGTGTTGCTGCAGAGCGGGTTCATTTAATATTACTCGAGGAGTGATTTCTATATTTGGTTTCCAAGGTCCTTTTAGTTTTTTGTCTCTTGAACCCAGACTTTTGTCTTCTTCCTCTTTGTCTTGTGTGCTACTGTTTTCTTTTGTTCTAGTCCCATCAGTTTCCTTTTCCTTATCTCTGAATCTGTAGTTCATATCGCTTTTACTATTTCTAGTGGGCTCCTTACTTCTGTTGGCTACTGCATCTTTGTAGGAGGGAGCCGAGCTCCCTCCCCTGGCACTCTCCATTCGGATCGAACTTCGCTTACTGAGGAACCCTTGCCACTGCATTTCCTCCGCTCCGCCTGCCTTCCAATCTGTATTACCTATTAGGTTATGTTTTTTTTATATTTTATATATTTAAATAATTTTATGTAATGTTTAGTTAAAATTAAAATCAAATATATTTGAAAATCTATTAATTTAATATTATATTGAATTATAAATTATTTATATTAATCGTTATTCAGAATTTATTTTAATTTAATTTTAAATTTTATTATTTTAAACTTAGTTGTCATCCCATTAACATTACATAATGAAAAATATGTAGAAATGAGATTGTAGAAATAAATATTTGATAAGTATGAGTTTTATTGAAGGGCTCTATTTTTTACTATAACTAATTCACCAAAATCATGAGTTATCTACACTTTCTTTACATCTCTAAATATTAGCTATTACGTATATGAAATGGCGAATTATTTTCTAATACACCTTTGTGATGCTATGATACTAAACTTACAGTCACTTAAATATAACATACTTGGACTAAAAATAATAGAACTGCAGAAACCTTTTTGAAAAGGTTCCTTAGCCAACAAAACTCTTTTGAAAAGTATCTTTCTCGATATCCAAGTTAGTACCAGCATTGGACACCATTTTCACATGAAATTCCTCATAGCTCTCATGAAGGTACAATGTCAAACTCCCATTTCCAAAATCCTCCCTAAATTAATTATTGGACTGCAATAAATACATGTATAGGCATGGTAGGTGCAAGAAGTTTTAGTATCCTCCAAGGAAAAATTATATTATCTTATTAGTGGAAGTTGGAGAAGGCTCCTCATATCTAGATGGGAGGTTAGGCTCTCCTCCAAGGCGATTTCCAAGAAAACTCAGTACACATTCAAAAAATGATTATAGTTGGGGATTCTGAGGTTATAATTTGACACATCCATTTCGGCTCAACTTCATTTTATTCTAAATTCCACACTCTCCTTAAATGGATTATATTGCATATAATTGTTGTAAGAGATTAAATAGTGGCATGTCCTTAGGAAAAATAAAGTTGAAGTAGGGTTATTGGTAAACAAAGCCATAGTGTATGATCTAGGCAACATGTCTCTTAATGATAGGGTAACTCATCACCGAATCCCTTGATGGAGAGAAGTGGTGGCGATAGTTGGGTGTGGTTCAGAGGTGTATTAGTTATATGCATGTGATCAAGGATGAACTTCATGATGAGCCATGTCTGGATTAATATGTTATACAAGCTAAATAGACTTAAATTCGCAATGAAGATGAGGGCATGGTACCTTCATATGCAAATTTTATTAGGGAAATTTCTTGATGGGGATGTTGCAAATTGAATGGAAACGCTCCCTTGTGGAAAATGGTATTAAAATTGAGATCCGAAGGGCGCACTTTGCATTTTGTCAATTGGTGGATAAACAATCCTTAAGGCTAAGGACTCAGTGCGTGGAATTATAGAAGGGATATGTCCTCGCCTATTCATGTACATTGAAGGTTATCCATGGCATGGACTATAACGATCTAGTACTTTGGGATTTTGTTGGGAAAATAAAAGGGAAATCAATAGGGGAGAAGGTGCTAGAATCGATGGCTCAAGGGTAAATGTAGTAGGGAATTATTTTCTCTCTATTGTACTATTGTTCTTACATTTTCTATCTTATTTTCCATATTTTCTTGGACTAGTTGCTCTCTCCACCCTATTATTGGTAGAATACCTCTAGAATTGTAAGGTACTATTCGGGTTCTTATAATGGAAATTAATAATGGTACAAGCGATTGTGAATCGAGGCCTATCATCCCCTCTTCTTGGGATAGAAATTTTGCCTCATTTCTCTTTATTCTATTTATTTCTAAAATTTTATGTTCCTCATCCTTAGTTTAAGAAATTTCTTTGGGCGCAACTCTTTGATAGGGGCGTATAGAAGTGACCTTCTACAACAAGTATGTTTCGAAAAATATCTTCACTTCCCCTACTAGAAAAAATAAGCATCTCTATAATCATATGATGCAATTACAAATTTGAACAAGTAATTGGTTACATGCATCACTTCCACTGTGGACATGTTAATTTAATAGAAATTTTAGGTTCAGTGAGTGGAATATGAGATCAGTATCATTCAATCATAATTTGAAGAGATTCAAGATGCTACTAAAGTTGTTAACCATTTCTCTTTTTCAATAGTTTATTTTTTAATGGCTTCATGATTTTCCTTTGTAGATTTAAATATATCATCTCCTACATTGGAACAAGTTTCCTCCTAGGAGGAAGGGAATTCCTGTATGTCATCATAATCATTGAATTGAAGATTTTCTTTATTTGATGTTAGGGATATTTTTTTCTGTATATACTACATGGATACATAATTTAGACTTTTTTTTTTAAATATATGTTAGTATTATTGGAACTATATACAATTGGTAGTTGATGGGTCAACATTAAAATTTTTATAACTCTAATGTAATGCTATGCCCACAACATAAAATTTGTCAATATAATATTGCTATTTATGATTAAGATAAAGGATTTCCACATGTCTGTATCATAATCCAAAATACATCCTAAACAATTGAAAAACCTATCTACTTTCTATTTCATTCCTCTTCATTTGAATGACACCCCCTCTTTATGCCCCCTTCATAATATGATATTCCACCTTAGAGTAATCTATCCCATTATGATATTATTCACATGTTCTCTCAAAATTATCTTAGGTGTGAAACTACATGGTGGTGGCTAGGAAACACAACTTCCTTTGTAAATGAGGACAACTATGGCCAACTACTTCAATCCCTATAACAAATTCATTAATATACACCGAAATTACCACCTTCTTACAACTCTACTCTACCTCACCTATCTTAAATATTCTACACCAAAAAAAATCACCTATCACATGTTGTAGGAATATATATAAATGAGATTTTTGATGTAAGGATTTTACACGCATGAGTTTTATTGAAAGATTTTGCTTTTAGAATAGCTAAATAACCACTAGCATGATATATCTACACTTCAGCCAAATTTCTAAATATTGGCTATTACATTTATGCAATGGACAAGTTTTTTCCAACACACCCTCATAATTATATGATACTAAAATTAAAGTCACTTAAGTAGAACATACTCGGATTGAAAACAATAGCACAGCAAAAATATCTTTGTAAATGTTTTTCCACGAACAAAACTCTTTGAAATAGCCCATTTGTTGTTACCTAAGTTATTAACATCACTCGACAACGATTCCAGATGAAAAGTGTCACATTTATCATAGAATTACAATGTCAAACTTCCATTTCCTAAAGCCTCCCTTAATTAATTATTGGAAAAAAATACTATCCTAAAATGCACAATAGGTGCAAGGGGGTGTTAGTATGCTCTTGAGGAAAAATAAAATTATTTTATTTGTAGAGGTTAAGAAAGACTTCCAATGACAATGTGGAAAAGTATGCTCTCCTCCAAGGGGTTTTCCAATCAATCTCCCCACATATCCAAAAGAATAACATAGTCAGTGATATTAAGGGGAGGCATATCCATTTTGGAAATATTCATTTGATTTAGAACTCTAAACTCGCCTTAAATGGATTATATTGCATATAGTTTTATGTAAGATATTAAATTGTGGCATGTCCTTATACTAAGTAATGTTGAAGGGGACCTATTGCTAAATAAAGCAATCATGTACGAGGCATACACCCTCTCTCTTAATGATAGGTTGACTCGTCACCTAACATCTTGATCAAGACAAGTGGTGGTGATAGTTAGGAATAGTTAGGAGGTGAAATAGTTATATGCATGTTCTCAAGGATGAGCTTCATGATGTTCCATGTGAGTTTCAATTTTCTCTATGAGGTAAATAGTCTACAATCAAAATGGAGGGCATGTTACCTTTGTGTTCAAATTTGTTAGGGAAAGATTCTTATTGTGATGATGAAGTTAGACGGAATCACTCCCTCTTGGAAACTAATAGTAAACTTGAGCTCCCAAGGGTGAAGTTTCCATTCTCTCCAGAGGTGGATAACAACTCTCTCATACTTAGAACTCAGTGCATGGAATTGTAGAAGGGATCTGTCTTGGAATCCTAGTATTTGTTCAAGATTTTCCATAGTGGGTTGAGTACTTTTCTCTAGTACCTTTGTCTCTCTATTGTGAAATGATACAATAACTCGATGAGGGAGAATGTGCTAGAACTTATGGCTCAAGGGATAAAGTGTAAAGGAATTATTTTCTCTCTATGGAATGAAGTATTTACTCTTGCTATCTTCTCTGTCTTACACTTTTAGATTTCTCAATCTTTCCACACTATTATTTGTAGGGTTAACTTTCATGTTATCTCTTGAAGTGCCACCTCTAGTTCTATAGGGTAATATTTAGGTACTTATAGGGGAAATTGATATTGGTACATCTGTCCTTTATAGAATCTCTAGGGATTATGGATGAAGGGTTATCATCCCATCTTCCCAAGTCAAGAATTTTTGTTATAGCTCCAAATATCACCCCTGGTATTTGTGATGCTTGGTTTATGGCCTAGGGCCACCCCTCCTTCTAGACTTGGTCCAAATATTTAAAAAATAGTGTTTTGCTCCCTATATGCTACTTTTCCTTGTGATAAAAGCGTGTACACATGGGTTAGTCAACACCCAACCTGTGTATATGTGTTAAACCATTTAAAAAAATTAAATTTCCTTAACAATGTGCGGAGTTCATGGGTTTTACCTGTTGATTACCTCCTAGTGCCGTGGCCCAACTGTTCCCAACTATTTCCCAACTAAAAAACTAATTAGGAGAAGTATAAATAGAATTCTATGGGAAGGTCTTAAGGAGGAGAGAAGAGATAGAATTAATATACTAAAACTATCCCCTGAACAAATCTGAAGTATCCCTACGCTTCAATTACTTCCCCAAGTTGAGGTAACCCTTGCTTCCTTGAGTGTTGATATTCTCCCACTTGCTTGAGATATCATGGTATTGGTTATGGAAGGAGGATGTTGAAGACTGGGACTGGACAGACCTGGAGGATGGTTCCACTTGGAGCCAAAAGAGGAAGACTCAGGTGAACTCTTTCCATGTTTATTATAATTTTCTACAATAAAAAGAAATGATGTCTTGTTCATGAGATTCACCTTGTTTATGCATCTGATGTTGTTGTAACTCATGTATGAATGTCATTTGGATGTGTAACTAATCATCTTACTTATATGATATAACGTTGATTTGATTAAAATACTTTATCTATATGTTGATATGTATGTTCGAATTGGTTGATTTGTATATTCAAAGATCATTAGGAGTTGTAAAGGGTCTGAACCCTACTGGAAGTATCCAAACGAAGGACATTCAAGTATGTTCATCCTTGCATAGTTTGTTTATTTAACCATGTTTCCTAAGTTGTATCCGTTTTTCTTGTTGTAGATTACTCTTTCTCTTTTGGGGTTCTAACCGACAGCCCTAGGGTGCTTATTCCCATAATAGAATTGGTGACTCCACTAGGGATAGCAATCTTGTTATTCCTAGTTTGGGTTGGTCAGTGTCACTCAGGGATCAGTTCTTGGTTTGCTTGTTGTGACAATATTTCTTGCTCCTATAGGAACTTAGACTTCAAGTCCGATCTTTTTGTTCATGCCTTGACTTTTATTTTTCTTGCAAAACTTAGTATACACACCTTTTTCTATTTACAGAGGCATACACATGCTCGTTTCTGTGAATTGAAACTGCGTATATGCAAGTTTCATTTGTTAGAAGCACATGTACACGCACCTGTGCTAGAACACAGTCGCGTATACCATTTTTAACATGCATTTTTCAAACCTTTCTGCCCACAAAAATTTGTTTCTTGGTCTGTTTGGTTTCTGAGTGGTCAGTTTCTACCTTTAGAATTTAGTTATTCAGTGAGCTTACTATTTTCAATTCTCTCATGCTTTGAAAAGTTTTTCACCTAGGTTCACTTTTGAGTGAGTTTTATGATTTGTGTTTGAACACACAATGCTGCTTATCAAGGTTCTTAATTGTTCTGGTCTTCCACAATAGCTGATTGTTTTCAATCTTTGTGGAAAACTTGATTATTGGTCTACTTGTTTTGCTTTCCATCATTTCATGGCCTTACAACTTTTCTTTCCTTTTGAAAGTTTTTGATGAACTTGAAAGTGTTTCTTTCCCGACTTCTTCATTAGTTTCTCAAAGCTCTTTTGCTGTTGTTGGCTTGTTTAGTGCAAGTTGAAGCCTTTTTTTTTCAAGTTTTCATTCATGTCGAATTGGTAACTTGAAAAGTTTCGTTGTGCTTTTCTTTTGGTCTTTGAGTCTTTGTTGGCATTTTGAGTGCTTTTGAAAAGTTGTTTTCATTTTTTTTTGAAAAAGAAAAGTTCTTAAAAAACATTGTTTTGCTTTCTTTTTCTGAGTTTGATTTTGGTTTCTTTAGTTTTTTGAAAGTGAATTATGATTTTTCGAAATATTCCCTACTATTTGGAGGAAAGTTTGTATTTGTAACTTGCGTCCTTTTCAAACACTTAAGTTGGCTTATTAAAAGTTATAAACAATTGCCTTCATTTCCTTTTAGAGTAATCTAGAATCTTGCATTATCATGTACACCTTGCATTAGGGTAGTTTTGCATTACTAAAGCATCAATCATCTTTTTAGCTTTTGTGAGTGTGAAGTCTGCTATAAGAAAAGAAAAGAAAAAAGTTTTTTTTTGCTTTATAGAAGTTTCTTAGAACCCAAGTAGAAATTTCTTTTCACCGAAGAACAAACAAGTGCATTTCATATAAGTTAGTTTTTCATTAATTTCTTTTGCATCATACAAACACCATCAGTTTCATTTCCATATTGTCCCTTTGACTTAAAAGAACATCCGCTTAAAATCAAGCGCTTAATAAAATAAAGTAGAACTTTTCGTATTGTCATTAGAATACACCAACAAGTTTTAGGTTTATTTAGGGCCTTGGATTAGGCGTGACGAGAGTAGACTCTCCAAAGCCACTCTAAATTGTGAAACATAGAAGTTTGATTAAAGAGTGAAATCCAATAGTGTTAGGGAGACCGAGAAAGCTCTGTGACACGGAGTTAAGCATGAGGGTTCATGAAGATAAGGACGAGAGACAACCGCTCTTTTACTTGTCAAATCCTACGTCATGACTGTTTCACCTGACATTTGATACGAGTTGGTGTCTTTAGTTTCCGATCCTAGTGATCTATACAGTTGGCCACAGAGGGGAGTCCCATGGTACCTAAGGTTGACATTGCATCATGTTCAGCAGTACTTTTGGAGGGCACCCTTGTGAAGCTTGGGGGCTTGCACTGGCAAAGGCTATTGTTTGGAGGTCAGTGTAACTACCTCTGATGCCTTCGCTAGTAGACTTGGGTTGTAATTGGTGTCCAGTCCTAATCACCTAGAGCATAAATACTTGGAAGTTGTTTGATTGTTGATCTCTTTAGGAACATTTTTATTGTGTGTTTTGTGCTCCTAGTGAGCCTAGCTTTCAATTTTCTTGAATCTTTAAGTAAATCTTATAAAAATAATTCAAAGTGGTTGACCGACCATCTTGATGGTCCCGTAGACTTCATGGGCTTTCAACTGGGAATCCAGAGCCTTCTTCTAGAAGGCGTAGGAGTGATTCTGCCAGTGGTTTTCAACCAATGGCAATGGGTGCATTGAAGATTGATCCTCTGCTTGGATGCATTAGTTTAAAATATATACCTGATACTACTACAGAGTTAGAGAGGAACACACCAGTTATTTCTCAAGTACTCTTCCAGTCAATAAATAGTATTGAAGTGGAAGAGCTTTCAGAGTCAATTGCGGCTCTGAATTCTCCTCTCCCTCATGATCATCCATACGTATTGTTATACGTTGAAAGTATGTCCCACATGCCTTCGAGCTTAGGTCCACACACATCTATCCCTTCGGTGACCATTGCTGGAAGCATGGCGTCCACCACGAGTGTTGCGATCATGCAGACTCCTATATTTGTGCAAGTGGGAGGAACTATTTCCATCCCTTATAACACTCCCAATGCATCCTTACTTGGGTATGGTTCCATTCCATTGATGAGTGGAAGTTCTCAAGTTAATGCATCAATTTTTGGGCTTCTCCCTTTTGGAATGCCCTCTCAAGGCATTCCTTTAGTTCTATTGAATGTACCATAAATTGCCTCCATGTCCATGATGAGTGGATCGGCTTCTTTTTAGGGTTTCCCATTTGGAAGTGGTCATATATGACATTCCAATCCAACAGTAGGGTATATGCCTTTTCATTTTACAAGTGAAGGCAATAATCGCTTTCACTGTTGGACAAACCCTGCAGTTAGTTTTTTTTTTTCTCGGTAAAACTATTCTATTAGATACAAAATCAGGGTACAATTACAATCAAACTGTCAAAAAGAACCAGCTGCCTAGAGGCAATGGCAGCGTGGAAGAGCAGCATTCGTAGTTAAGAGGATGAACAAGACCATTAGTCTTTCCCACGCAGGGGCTAGAGGAATCAAAAAGACCATTCCCGCACAGGGGAGTTCAAAAACATTTTGACACAAAGCAGTATCCATCCATGTATAAAAAACCATAACCTGAACACAAACAAATGCTCTACAGCATTGACACTTTTACACAACAGCGTTGACACAATTACATAGCCAAAAGCATTGGAATTGAAAAAATCCCTCCCTTACGAGCCACGTAACCTAAGAAGGAGCCGCAGTTAATCTTTAGGAACCTCCTCCACTATCCTACACCAGTAGTATTCCTCCATGTCTTGTGCTTGGACCTCCTCCATTGCAGTCATGATAGGCTCCATCTTGACGTCCTCCTTCTGGCTGGATGGTCTCTCTGTTGCCTTCGCGGGATCTGTAGAGGGAATCTCCATAGCTCTCGTAGTAACAACTAGTGGTTTCATCCCCCTGTGAGCGCTGGATTCACCCTCTTCTTGGGCCTCCTCAATGAAAAGCACCGAAACATGGGTGTTGATCCGGGGGCAGTTCAGAGAACTATTGAAAGTGAAAACTGTTGAGCCAAAGGAGGGCGAGGAAGAGGACCCAGGAGAGCGGGCTTCCAGAAATTGGCTAGGCCTAACAAAACTTGCACCTTCAGTGTGAGGGAAATGGCAATGGCAATGGCAATGATGGGAGGTCTCCACATCGATTGAAGGGCACGAGGACCCGCCACGGGTGGAGCCTCGATGGCTGAGCATTTGCTGTCGAGGCCGAACCATAATTGTAGGGTTGGACAGAGCCAAATGGGTTCTTAGAATACAGAGTAAATCAAACGCAGGTGGGGGAGTGGACCTAATAGACGGGTGAGGATCCTGTAGGAAATTCATATACCAAACAGACGGACAGAGGCTCGGAATGACCTGAGAATTCAGAATTGAGGGAATGACCTGAGAATTTAGACCAGGGCTCAACCCCAACAGTGCCAAAGGCAGCAGAAGAACCCCGAGCCAAGCCTGAATTAACATGGTAAATCCAATGCTGTAGTGGTTATTATTGCACTCGCCCTTGCCTCGAGGCACTCCTGCCGTTACTATGGCATTCATGGGAGCTGAGGAGCCGAGCCTTGTTTCACATGCGGAGGCGAATGGAGCATGCTCCTCTGCTGAATTCTTTTATTCCTAAACCTGTGCCGCTGAGAATGTCCCTTCCCCCATGTGGACGCAATGCTTTTGCACATGGCAGGCAAGTGGCCATCACTGCGCGCCCAACCCATCGCTTTAATTTTAGCCTTAAGCACTCGCATCCTGGGAAACCGTGCGGTTAGTGGGATAAGAGCTGGGAATCAATTTTTTGACAAAAAGGGGAATGTGTCGTATTCCTTGGTTAATTCATTTCAAAGTTTTCCACCCTTAACCAATTCTTGGAACCCTTACCAAGGGCTGTCACCTCCTTACAATACTTCCTTAGGGGGAAACATTACCGGTTATGGAAGATTTTTGGCTGGAGTTAGTCAAACTCCAAATTTTGCTCGACCATAAGGGTCACCTTTTGGTCCAGTAGGTTTTACCAGTTACTTTGGGAAACCCGGTGCCTTTCAAAACCCAGGTCATTCTTTTCAAACTTTTGAGAACCCCACCCAATCTAGGTGGAATCCCCAAAGTCCTCCATGACTCCCCTTTCTGGCCACGCTTAATCTGCCAGTCTTAACAAAGTTAACAAACGATCCAATTTGGTACAATCCAGCCTGGCCTCCAATCCCAACCAAACTTCAAATGGATATTCCAAAATTCAAAGGGAAGAATGGTGAAGACCCAGGTGGCGATGTAACAACATTCCATTTATGGTGCTCTTCCAACTCCCTGATCGATGATTTGATCAGGTTGAAGTTATTTCAGCGCACCTTAACTGGGAATGTGGCTAAGTGATCTATAGAGTTGTTAGGGAGCACCTTTACGTATTTCACTGATTTGGCTAACAGTTTCTTAAATCATTTTCAGTTGCATGTCCGTTATGAAGCTGAAACTAAGCCTCTAGCCAATTTTCATTAGGACACGACGACTCACATTTCGAATCATATCTAGGAATGGAGACGGAGAAAAAGGCTTACGAAGGCCGAAATTCCACCAGAATTCCATCTCAAATGGTTTTTAAAATCATTACAACCAATATATCCAAGGATGGTTTTATGTCTACCATTTATTCGGAAGAGCAAGCTATCTTTCGCGCCAAGCAGTTAGAACTGATATATTCTTAGTCCGGGACTCTTCTAAAAATCTTACTTGATGCTCCTAGATCCATGGTTGATGTAGCCAAATAGAAGCTAAGCCCTCATGCTAATGGTATAGTTGGATCGGTTGATGCAAATAAGCTGAACCTTTTGAACCAATTGCAGTTGTTGTCTCTACAAACTGCTTCTTCTAATCAGGTTGCACGTTCTACTCCTTCGCCTTCCCAACCTTCTTCCATAAATGTCGTTGAGGCCTCTAACCCCAAAAGAAATCAATAATCTAATGGGAAGAAGAAAGGATGAGGTAAAATAAGAATCAGGAAGGGAGGGGTAATGTAAATAAGCCCGGCGATGGTGCCAATGAGGGTAGAAATGAGTCTAAGAAGAAAGTTAAATTTCTATGAAACTTATGCAATGGAAATCATTTGACGCATCTCTGCCTGAAAATTCAAGATGCTCAGTGCTTGTTGGTGTAGCAAGGGTCTTCTAGCTCCCAAGATGTCTTAACTAACTCTTTCTCCCAAGGGCAGTAGTTTCTTGCTGGCATGAACTCAAACCCTGGTACCTCTTCTCAGGGCAACCAGGAAGGGGACAATTCCTCAAATGTTTTCATGATGAGTTCTCATGTCAATGTGGCTATGCGAGCATGTGATTATGGTGTACAAGAAACATCTAAAGATAAATATGTTCCTAGAACTATGGACCCACTTCATATTGAGTGACCCTCTATCGAGTCTATACCTCAGATACTAAAAGGTTCCACCAAGCGTGCGACTATTAACCCTAATGCTAGGGCAGCCTAGAACTACTTGATTGTAGAAGATCTAGCTCAAATTCCTTGCACTATGTCTACTTCAGAGGTACTCCAGTCATGACCTACTCAAATAAGTGCTTTTCTTTCGGCAATGGAGGCAGTAGATCCAAAAAATTCTTTAGCTCTCACTTTTGATATGCTAAATGTCAAAAAGAGACTTCCTCATCATATGGATTTCCAAATGAAGTCTACTTACTAGAAAATCAATATTTTTCAGATGGTTATAGATGAGGGAGCTTCCATATGCGTAATGTATATGTCATGTTTGAAAGCAATTGGATCACCTTTAGTTGTTCGTTCACCCATTCTCTTGACAGCATTTGATGGACATTCTCATAGGCCACACATGATTATCTCGGCCTTTCCTATATGTGTTGGAGGAAAGGTCGTTAATATCGAAGTAGAAATCGTTGATGCCAACGTGGATTACAATCTCCTCTTAGGAAGGAATTGTATTTATGAAATGGATGCCACAGTGTCATCTTTATTTCGCATCCTCTGTTTTCATCATTAGGGGAGAATTGTTAAAGTTTATCAATTGGATTATTCTCTAGGTGATTCTCCAACAACTTCAGATTCTACTAATCCATTGGTGGATAATCCTCGTCAACCTCTAGAGAATTTAGGAGTAGGGATGTATTCTTCCTTGATGGGTGTGTTTGATCTTCCCCCTCCTACAACTAGAATTAATACAATTTCATCCTCCAAGGAGTCTTTACGGAAAGAGTTTTTTCAAACTCATTAATTTTTGGATCCTCAGACCTTACATTCATCTGTGACCACATCAAATGAAGGCAAGTGGGTGGAATAGAACCTTCTATGTCTATAATAGAACTTAGACATGAATCTATCGATAAATCTATGGACAACCATCCCACTCCTTCTTCGGAGGAGGAGTTAGATGGCGATGTGGTTCCTGCTAGGACCCTCGACTCCGCTTCTACTTTGGGTTTCTTAGATATAGTTTTTCCATCTAACGAAGCAATTTTCAAAGCAATGATGATTATAAATCGACCATTAGAAAATTTACATCATCATTCATTTTTTCGTCCTCCTTTGCATGAAGTCGAATCTAGGTCCTCCAATCTACTTACAAGTGATGTTTGTACCGTGTCAAACCCTTTGGCTCTAACACATTTGTCTGCCAAAGGTCATATATTGATTGGCTCAAGGACTTTACCTATAAACATCTCTAGGAACAAGTTGGCGGAGCCCCTTGACGAGCTTTACCTTAAGAAGAATTTTGTTTAGGTTTCAACTGAGCAATTACTTCTTTGTATATATTATATTTTGTACATATTTTGTGTGGCATGTTGTGATATCATTCACTCATCAAGTCGAAAACAAACATAAAAAATTTGGAACTATATATATATATCATAAAACTGATTGTGTGCACATAAAGTGTTCAAAAATAATGTACAAAATCGGGACTAAATGCCCATAATCATGTCCAATCTATCTATCAACCTAGCTCAGGATGAGTGGATAAGAAGGTGACTACTGCACTAGCCACACACCGATGTAGGTGAATCCAGTCTCATGGCACTCCTACCATGCAGCACTGCATCTCCTCAGGTAGGCCCTCTATGGCCACCATCAGTATTTGGTGAGTCAATCTCACCAAGTTTCTTTGGACTGCATATAAGACCCTCTCTGTCTCAGTAGCCACCTCTTCGATACCTCTTTCTCGACGCCTGTGCAACAGGAATCCATCTAGTCTTATCGGACCCACATCTAGATCATGATCATTATGTCAGTATTTTAATCCCATCAAAAATATATCTAAGTTCATTTTCATATTTAAAGAACATAAAATAAATCTTAAAAATTGATAAAAACTTAAAAAATTGTTACCTATCTATCCCCATGTTGCATTTGGTGGTAGCACCAAGTTTGGATCTCCTTAGAAATCCATACAAGCATAGGGGTAGTCATCAACAACAATGATTTGTTGTTCCCACCAGAAGAAGAAATCATCATTAAAAGTAGTGCTCGACATGTCCCCACCTCCAAGGCGTTTCATCAAATCAGTCCACCTACACATTCGAGGATCTCGGGGGCTGCTGATGGAGACTGATACCTTGAGATGTAGCCTAGGAACCTTCTCGAAGAAGAAGGAGCATAAAATTGTACCATATCTGAAATTTTTGTTCTACCCTTTCTGAATAGAGGACAACTAGCTCTTCATAATCCTAAGAAGAGGTGTACACTAGTCAAAAACAGTGGTGAGCCACTCCACAACCAAGCTCATGGATACTCGTGAAGCTTGGTGTAATGAGGTTGATCCATTTATCCTGGCTAGAATCCTCAGGGATAAGATCTCCACATGTTTTATTGGAATCTCACTTCCATTTTTTTCTGAATACCCAAAATAGTAAATCTGTACGTAGTCTTCCACTGAAAGACTACCTCGAGTCCATTCAGTCGAATGTACAACTTATCCTCTCCAAGGGAGACCAGTGATAAAGTAGATATTCTCCACCTCTATCTCCAAAGGCATCTAATCAATCATAAGTGCATCATCTTCGACACTCCAATAGTGGATTAGCATTTCAAGCAGATGAGTGTTGGCTTTCATGTTGGACATTTTGAAAATTTTCAACAAGCCACATCCCCTCAATGCATCTAATGCATGTTGATCATTCATAACTTCATTATAAATTGTGGTATGATCCCTCTCTCTCCATGTGATTGTCATCCTGAAAAAAATTGAGTTTCAACCATTAGATTTTTGTATTTAAATTTCAAACCATGTATACATAGGTTCGTTTTACACACATTCGTGTGTAGGGCCATCGTATATGTGGGTTGATAACATCCAACTCGTGTATACACAGAGTTGAAATTTTTAACATAAATTCGTATGGTTAAAACTTAAAAAATATTTCTAAAAACAATCACAAAGTAATGCAAGCTTGAAGTGAGGGTTACCTGATGGTTTTGGTCCAATTTGAATGGTCCAATTCTTTGGGGGATAGGTTTGCTCTTTTTTCTCCATAGCTTTTACTCTCAACACAAATGACACAAATGGTGACTCAAAAGGTCATTTTATATCTTTGAAATTTTCAATTTTTTTCAAAACTTGATTTTATTCGTCTGATGAATCTTTTAACTTGTGAGCTTGGATTGTCGAGAGTAGGTTATTTTTTTACGGTATTTTGGATGCTTCTTCGAGATTTCATATCGGTTCCATTACCACTGGCCCATCATGGTAGGTATCGTTTACCTATTGCCATATAGGTTAGGGAAACCATTTTTTCTGTTGCATCTTGCATACTAGCCTCCATTTGTTGAAACACATGCCATAGGGTTGATCCCATCGTGGTATGGTTAGTAAACCACGTTCACTCATCGATTTTTAAATCATGACATGACACTAGAGCCATCCTTTACATGGGCATCCAAGTTAGCACCTCACTTACATTTTTTGCCCATGTTGTTATATTGAGTAGGTTCGAGAGTCCTCTTTAGTCCTGCCATGACTTGTGCATTGAAGACTCATTTCTCTTTACTTCTTCACTTCATTCTAGCCTTATACCCTGAGACTCCTTCATGTTGAGTTGTACTGATGCATTGCATTTAGATTATTTGCACCTTTTGGCCTTGAGTTGGCTTCACTTGGACTCGTGTTTAAGCCACTTATTTGACCATGTCTTCTGCAAACTCAAACCTGCAATCACTTAGCTTTTGCAATTTGACACGCCCTTTGACCCATGGAAAGAACATCCCTTTGAGTGTCCTTGACCAGTTTCACCTCCCTGCATTGAGCATAGGATTGTTCCCATCCCAGGAACTAGATCATCTGTTTTAGTGACACTTATTATTTCCACTGTACTATAGCATTCCTTTATTCTTTTTCTAGATTAAAGAAAAAGAAAAAGAAAATATATATTCCAAGAAAGAGCGGGAATGGGACAACATTTCCATATATTGTTGGCAGCTAGAGTCAGTTGTCTCGGCCTTGAACAAAACACTCAAAGAAAGTTTCTCCTCCATTTTGGGCCAAATTTGGTTTGACTTAGGTATGCCTTAAACTTGTTATTGAGTTAGTTCTCCTCCGATTGGCTATCTCTTCCAAACATATGGAGAGTTCGCTCATGCCTCCTGCATGACGAACTTATACAGACTTATCATATGCTGCGACATAATCATCATTGAGTTGTGCTTTTGTTTAAGGGAAGTAAGCCTGAGTCAACTTCTCTGCAGTGTCGCTTGACCTATTTTTCAATTGGGCATCCTTGGTTGTCAGTGTCTTATTTGTCATCACATCAGTCATATTGGTCATTTGCTTATGCTGGTTTGATAAGGTCTCCATTGACTTTTTGTTGGTGGGTCTTGTCCTTATCGACGACGACATATTGTTCTAAGGAAAGGCCTAGAGCTGCACCCTAGCCCTATTTCCATTATTAATAGGTCACCTTGTCCTCAGCATCGATCTGTATCATGCATCTTTGACTGAGTGATTTCCCTTGTGTTTGACTTTAGCTTTCATTATCACACATTGGGATTCGTGCAGTGCCTTGGTTTCCATTTGACCCTATTGGTGGATTCCTCGCCTCTGTGTCAACTTTCATTATTGGTTGGTTCAGAGGGTTTCTATCATGCACTAGCTACATCTTGTGTATGTTGGAAACATCCTTCAGTTGGGTTACTACATCTTTTTCGTCTGATTCCTTCCATATTATTGGCCTACGGGTTACACTCACACTAGATTGATGAAAGATGCCTTAATGCATTCCTTCTAGTGGATCTTTTCCTATCGACTATGAATCATTGTTCTATGGCAATGATCTAGAGTCGATTTGGTAGTAACTTGCGGTTTGTAGTCATCAATGGCAGATCCTTCACTATCGATAGTGGGAAACCATAACTGTCCCCTGATTGATAGATTCTTATAGGTGTTCAACCTCAACTAATTCATTCACAATTGTTAGATGGTACTGGGTACCTTGACTCTCATTTTCATTAACGGTGAGTAGTATCATGTTTGTTAACAATATACACCAATGATCGGTAATCAAACGATTTCTCACATGGTTGACTTCAGATCATTTATTCCCATTGTGTAGAAATGTACCACGGTGGTTGGTGAAGACCTCGGGTTGCATCAGCATTCTTTGGTTCAATTGTCAGTTGCTCTTGTTGTTGCTAGTTGACACCATCCACGTTATATGTTTTAGTCCTTCACAGCGACACCTTATATGCTGGCATCCGAGTTGTGATGTAGTATCATCCTATTCGATCATGCTCATTTGGTACTATTGGGATCATTTTTTGACATCAATTATCAACTTCATCTTTAATCTTCATTGATCATCTTCTTGTATGTGATATTTAGACATGTACTTGTTCGATCACAATCAATTGATCCATTATGTACTTTCAATCTTTTATACTTGTATACAAGTGGATCCACTTCTACTTCATATGTGAATATGCTTTACTTTCTATGAGCATGGGTATCCCTGCCTCAGACATATGTTTCTTTCTGATCTCTTTTTCATGGCCTGGCCGGCTGAAATCTAGTGAAGTCCTTCTTAGCTTCGACGAGTTTCCTTTCCATATACTTAATACATTTTGGCCATCATGTACCCCTTCGGACCTCATATATTAGGGGGCATTTGTTCTAGCTCGAAATATCACCCTTGGTATTTGTGATGCTTGGTTTATGGCCTAGGGAAACCCCTCCTTCGAGACATGGTCCGAATATTTTAAAAACAATATTTTACTCCCTATACACTACTTTTCACTATGATAAAAGCGTGTACACGTGGGTTAGTCAATACCCAACTCGCATATATGTGTTAAAACACTTTAAAAAATAAAAGTTACTTAACTATGGGTGGAGTTCATGGGTTTTACCTATTGATTACCTCCCACTACCCATGGCCCAACTATTCCCAATTGTTTCCCAGCTAAAATAATAATTGGGAGAAGTATAAATAGACTTCTATAGGAAGGCCTTCAGGAGAGAAGAGATAGAATTACTATACTGAGATTATCCCCTGACCAAGTTTGAAGTATTCCTTTGCTTCAAGCACTTCCACAAGCTCAAGAAACCCTTGTTTCCTTGAGTGTTGATATTCTCCCACTTGCTTGAGATATCATGGTATTGGTTATGGAAGGAGGTTGTTGAGAACTAGGACTACACAGACCTAGAGGACGGTTCCACTTGGAGCCGAAGGAAGAAGACTCAAGTGAACTCTTTCCATGTTTATTATAATTTTCTACAATAAAAGGAAACATTGTCTTATTCCTGAGATTGACCTTTTTTTATGCATGTGAAGTTGTTGTAACTCATCTATGAATGTCATTTGGATGTGTAACTAATCATCTTACTTATATGACATAAAATTAATTTATTAAAATGCTTTATCTATATGCTGCTATGTATGTTCGGATTGGTTGATTTGTAGATTCAAAGATCATCGGGAGTTGCAGAGGGTTTGAACCCTACTAGAACTACCTAAATGAAGGAAATCTAGGTATGTTCATCCTTGCATAGTTTGTTTATTTAAGCATGTTGTCTAAGTTGTATGTATGTTTCTTAATGTAGATTACTCTTGCTCTATTGGGGTTCTCACCCAAAACCCTAGGGTACTTATTCCCGTAACACTTTTTCCTCATTTCTCTTTAATCGAGCCCTCTCTATGTCTTTGATGCCCATTTCAAGAAATATATATAGGTGAACCTCCTTGATAGGGCCTTAGGAAAGTTATCTTATGGTATATGTATGCTTTCAAAAAACTCTTCTCTTTCCCTGGAAACAAAATTTAAGGAGTTGTAGAATGTTATGATGGAATTACAACTCAAGAAGAAGAAACTAGTTCTATCTCTCACTTCCACTATGGATGTGTTAATTTAAAAGAAATTGTATATTTAGAGAGTGAATAATGATATTGGTATCTTTTGATCACAAATTGAAGAGCTACAAAATGCTATTATTATGGGTAACCATTCCACATTTTCTATAGTTGATTATTATAATTTCTTTGGGCTTTTTACATTCTAGATGTAAATGTATCATTTCATACTTTGGACTACGTTTCCTCTCAGGAGGAAGGGAAGTCTTATACATCATTGTAATCATTGCATGGAAGTTATGTTCTATGTAATTCTAGGGGTATTTCACTTTGTGTATACTCACAAATTTATAGTGTAGTATTTTTGTTTTCAAAACTATGTTAGTACTATTATAACTGTGTCTAATTGGTAGCTAATGGGTCTACAAGCCATTTTTTTTAACGTTGATGTAATCCTATGTCCCATTCATAATTTGTCAGCATAATATTTTCAATTGTGGTTAAGAAAAAATAATAGCCACATGAATGTAGCACAATATCAAATGAGGTATAGCATCTCCACTCCAGGAGAATCATACACTCTTGAACAAATATGTATTTTCCTTTCCATCTCTCTTCCCTTCAATGATTCCCCCTTCAAAAAAATCTAATTCTCCCTTTAAAAAATCTATCCCTTTATGGTATTCGTCACATGTTCTCTCAAACTTACCATAAGTGTGAAAAAACATGGTGGTGGCTAGCAAACATAAGTCATTTTCTAGGTGAAGACAACTATGCTCAACTACTTCAATACCTACAACAAAATTAATTAATACATAGAGAAATAAACACCATCCTTACAACCCTACTCTACCTAACCTATCTTATTTATTTAACAACTACAAAATTAAACTCTCACATGATTGTAGGAATACATATAAATGAGATTTTAGAAATAAGGATTTTTAAAGAATGAGTATTATTGGAAGAATTTATCTTTTATAATAGATAAATAACCATATGAATTATTTATATACACTTCATCCCATTTTTAACACAAGCTATTACATTTATGCAATAGAGTATTATTTTCCAACATACCTTCTTAATGCTATGATACTAAAATGAAAATCCCTTAAAATAAAAATACTTTGATAGAAAAATAAAAGAACAACACAATTCTCTCTAAAATGGTTTTTGAACCAACAAAACTCTTTGAAATACTATTTTCTTATAATATGAATTACTAGAATCATTGGACACCATTTTCACATGAAATTGCTCATAGATCTCATAAAAGTACAATGTCAAACACCCATTTCCTAAATCTCCCCTCAATTAATTATTGGATGATAATACTTACATGGATAGGAATGATAAGTGCAAGTGTTTTTTTGTATTCTTTAGAGGAAAGATAAAATATCCTATTTGTGGAGGTTGGGAAAGACTTCCAATAACTAGGTGGAAGGTTATGCTCTCCTTCAAGGGGTTTCCCAAGTAATCTCACTACACATCCAAAATATGATCATATGGTTGGATTGTAAGGTTATAATTTAACACAGATTTTTTGGAACATATTTATTCTACATAAAACTCTACTCTCTCCTTAAAATTATTATATTTCTTATAGATTTAATGTAAGAGGTTAAACTATGGATTTTTTTAGGAAAAATAATGTTGAACTAGATCTATTAGTAAACAAGGAAATAATGTATGAGGCAAGAACCCTATATCTTAATGATAGTGTGAATCATCACTTAATACCTTGATTGATATAGGTTGGTGGTAGTCAGGGGCAGTTGTGAGGTGCATTTGTTATATGCATCTTCTTAGGGTTGGACATCATGATGATTCAAGTGAGTTTCAATTTTCTATATGAGGTAATCAAAATTCGATTTAAAATGAAATGAGGGCATGGTACCTTCGCATGCAAATTTTGTTAGGGGAGGCTTTTTATTGGGATTCTATAAATTATATGGTATGGCTCCCTCATGGAAAATAGTAGTAAAATTGAGCTCCGAGGGGTGCAGTTTTGAATATCTCGATAAGTGAATCACAACCCTCTTAAATATGAGACTTAGAGCATGGAATTATGGAAGGGATCTGTGTTGGCATCTTTTTTTTATTCTAGGTTTTCCATTTAGATTTTATTTGTTTTCTCTTTTTCCTTGCGCTCTCTTTTGTGTAAGGGTAAGGGAACTCCATGGGTGAGAGGATGATGGAATCAATGGATCAAGAGAAAGGGTGGTAAGGAAATTAGTTTCTTCGTATTGGAATGAAGTATTTACTTTTTCTATCACATTTGTGTTATTTTGTAAGAATTGCCACTCTTTCCACCCTACTATTATCAATGGTAATTTTAATGATATCTCATGAAAACCCAGCTCTAGTTGCGTAGGTTACTATTTGGGTGTTTATAGGGAAATAAATATGAGTGCAAGTGATTATTATGGAAGTTCCAGGGATTGTGAATTAGGGACTATCATTTCCTCCTCCTTTGGAAGGGATGTTTTTCCATTTATCTTTATTTGATTTCTTTATATGTTTCTCATAATCAATTCAAGAAATTTCACTATGTGCGCCTCTTTGATAGTGTCTAAAAGAAGTGACCTTATGCTGCAAGTATGCTTGGAAGAAAGTCTTCCATTACCCTATGAAAAAACATTAAGTATTTACATAATGTTATTATGTGGTTGCAAGTCAATAAGAATTAATTGGTTCCATGCATTACTTCCATTGTGGACCTGTTAGTTGAATAGGAACTATATCTTCAAAGAATGGAAGATGAAATTAGTATATTTTCAAAGGTAAAGGAAGAAATAGAACATGGTAATATTATAGGTAACCATTCCTCTTTTTATATAGTTGATTTTCTTAATGATTTTGGGCTTTTCCTTTCTATATTTAAATGTGTCACCTCCTACCTTGGAGCATGTTACCTCTAAAAAGGTAGGGTTGTTTTCTATGTCATTGTAATCACTACATGGAAGTTTTGTTCTATTTCATGTTATGGGTCTTCTTTTATGTATATGCTACTTCAATCTATAGTGTATTTTTGTTAATCTTTGTGAGTACTAGTGTCACTATGTACAAGTAGTAATTTATGGCTCTACAAGACAATTTTTGTTCTTTGATGCAAAGGTCTATCTCCAACGAAAAAATTATTAATATAATATTTTCAATTACGATTAAGAAAAAACAATGTAAAATTTATCAATATAATATTTTTATTTATGCTTAACACAAAAAAATATTCATGTGATCAAGGATGAACTTCATGTGAGCCACATGATATCTCTACCATATGACACAAATGGACTCCAATTTGCAGTGGATATGAGGGAATGATATCTTCCTATACAAATTTTGTTAGGATTCTTTTTTATTGGGATGCTACAAATTAGATGGAATCCCTCTCAAGGAAATGAGTAGTAAATTTCATCTCCCAAGGGTGCAATTTCGATTTTCTCCTTAGCTAAATAACAACTCTCTTAGACTTGGGACTTAGTTTGTGGAATTGCAGAAGCGATATGTCTCACATTTTGGTTTTTTTTTTATATTTTCCATGGAGAGTTTACTAGTGTGCTATATAAGTTTAGGCTCTCTTTTGGTCAGGGCTAGCGGAACTTGATAGCAGAGAAGGTGCTAGAATCAATGTATCAAGGAAACAAGTGTTAAGGGATTATTTTCTCTCTATTGGAATGAATTATTTAGTTTTTCAGTCTCCTTTGACTTATTCTACTGGATTTTGAACACTTTCCACCCTACTATTGGTAGGGGTATCTTTCATGCTATCTCACAAAGAGACATCTTTAGTTGTGTAGGGATTATTTGGCTTCTTATACAGGAAATCAACATGGGTGTGGGTGACTTTAGTAAAAGATATAGGGATTGTGAATTAGGGGATTTCATTCCTAAGGAAGGAATTTTACCTATTTTTTCTTTATTCAAGCCCTTTCTATATATTTGATGCTCACTTCAAGAAATTTCTCTAGGTGTACCTCTTTGATAGGGTTTAGGGTACTCATGTTCAGCTACAATTATGCTTTGAAAAATATATTCCCTTCAACGGAACATAAATTTAAAGAAATCAATTGCATGTATCACTTCCACTATAAACATTTTATGTAAATAGAAACTATAGATTTATAGAGTGGGAGATGATATTAGTATATTTTTTGTCACAAATTGAAGAGATACAACACACTACTAGTATAGGCATCCATTCCTCCTTTTTGTAGTTGTCATTTTTAACACTTTTTGGATTTTATTTTCTAGATTAAATGTATCCTCTCATAATTTGGAGAAATTCAACCTCCTAGGTGAAGGTAAGCCTTGCACATGATTGTAATCATTGCATGGAAGTTTTGTTTTATCTATAGTTTGCGATATTTTTCTATGTATATACAATATGGATATATAGTGTATCCAATTTGTTTTTAAATCTATGTTAGTACTATTGGCACTATGTACAATTGGTAGTTTATGGGTTTATGAGCTAATTTGTGTATCTTTCATGTAATGTTATTTCCCAAAAGCGTAATTTATCAACATAATAGTTTTAGTTATGATTAATAAAAAATTATATCCATATATTTGAATCATAGTCATAAATGAAGTATATCGTCTTTACTCTACATATATCATAAACTATTGAACAAATATCTATTATCTATTTCATCCATCTTCACTTAATAATTCACCCCTCCCATCACCCAAAAAAAAAAGAAATTACTCGGAAGTCTCCCTATAAAAACTATCTATTATAATATTCTTCGCGCTTTTTGTCAAAATTATCTTAAATGTGAAACTAAAGAACATAAATTATTTTCTAAAATAAGGAAACTATAGTAAATTAGTTCAACCATTACAACAAATTCTTTAATACAAATTAAAATGACCACCTTCCTTAAAATTCCACTCTACTTAAACTATATTAATTATTTTACACCTATAAAAACCAGCTCTCACATGGCTTTCATACAGAGTGTAATGAAAGGAAAAAATAAAGATTAAAAAATAAACTGCACACATTGCTTTTCTTCTTTATTTTCATTATTTAAAAATATATCTCTTTACAAATAAGTCAAAGTCATAAAAAATTATTAAACTACTTTATTTGAATAATAACACATCTTCCATCTTTTTTTATAAATAAAATAATATTCACAATGTATAATATACCGTTTCTACACCTTACAATGATTCCTCCACCCACTTGAAAACATTAAATTTTCCCTCGAAACAATCTATTCAATAATGATATTCTTCGCATGATTCCTCCACCCACTTGAAAAGATTAAAATTTCCCTCAATACAATCTATTCAATAATGATATTCTTAGCATGTTCTCTCAAAATGATCTTAAAGTGTGGAAATACATCAAGGTGGCTAAAGAGCATGAGTTCTTTTCTATGTAAAGGAAATTATGGTCAACTCCAAAAATATCATTAATATATATATAAATTAGCACCCATCTTCAACTCTACCCTACCTAACACTTCAAAAAATCAGCACTTAGCTTTCACATGATTTTCATGCACATTGTAATGAAGAAGAATATAAAAATGGCAAAGATAAAAGTAATCACACAATTTTATGTTTTCTTTTATTATTTAAATATATATTTATTTATAGATAATTTAAGTGATAAAAATTTATGGTCTTTATATTACTCTCTATTTAAGCCTTTGCTATAGTCTTCTTCTTCATCTAGTCTTAATGATGAATCACACTTCTTGGTTTCAAATAGGTGATGCAGGAGCATCTGATTCAGAGGAAAAATCTTCTGATTTATTCCATAAAAAATCAAAAAAAAAATCTACAGGCAAGGAGTGGGATCCTTAGCCTGATGTTTCCCATGTTTTTAGTTAGATTTAGAAATAGAATATGCCATCTTTTTAGATAGAATAAAGCATGACAAAGAAAAGCTAAGATTTTTAGGTACTGTTGCTTTGTTTGGGTAATTGCTTTTGTAATAAAGCAGCTTGAGATAGGAAGAAACAAAAAATGGGAAAATCAGCTGCTAAGTAGGAAGTTTTTTCTTTCCAGTAAAGTTCTAGAATTAGAATTTTATATATGCATGAAAAAAAACAGTGTCAAGGGTGCTGGAAAAAACGCGCGGACCTGTGTATGAAGGAGAGGAACAAAAAGAGTTAACTGTGTAATAAAAGGAGGCCGCGCGCTGTTCATAATGGGGTTTTGATTGAATAGAACAATAAAGAAGTGGATTACAAACTGGCGGTGTCAATTTGATATGAATGCCTGTAAATTGGTGCGAATACTGTAGCTTGTATATTTTTATATGTCTGTGGATTTTAACATGAAGGCTGTGTAAAAAAAAAGCCATATCGCATGACCGATTCTTTGTATTATTCTGTGGTTACCAAGCGCCATCATTTTAATAGAAATTGTATTGTGTGGTTAATCTTATATGCATCGAACTGTGGTTTTATCCCTGCTGTACGCTGTCTCCATAATCAAATGCGCAGTCCATCGATGATGAAGGCCGAACAGTGTTTGTTTAATGTTGATAAAGAGTGTTAACCTCTGCGCGCGGTCTGTCATAGTAGTAATACGCACTGATTTAAATTTAAAGTTTTTGAATTGGGGTTAGTCCATACAAGGTTGCTGTGGCAACAATCCGCAATTGGTAAGAATTGCGTTGGTTACAAAGGAGGCTGTGCGGAATTGAATGACCCGTGGAAAGGCTGTGCACCACCGTTGCCTGGAGTAATATACCCACATTCATAGATTTGTGGAAAGAAGGATTTTGTGTGCAGAATATTTATATAACTTTCCTTAACATTGTGGCAGATCTACAAAGCATTATATATATATTGCAGGAAGAGAGAGTTCATGACTGAGGGTCTCCAGGAATTAGCAAAGGAACAAATAGAAGAGATAGAAGATATCGCCACCAGATTTGGAAGGTTGTCATTGCAACCAAATAGCAGTCCATCAATAGGTAAGCCAAAAATTTCTCTTATGTAATTTATACCAATATTTTTATTTAATTCATTATAGATCACAAAACCTAGATACAAAAATAATAAAAAATTATTTAAATACTTCATTTAAAAAAATAAAAACATCTTCTATTTTTACTCTTAATTTACAAATAAAATAATTTTCTTAATATATAAACTTACACTTTCTATAGTTTAAAATAAACACTTAAATATTAATTAAATTTTTTAATCTTAATATTTAAAATCAATTTCAACCATTTTTGATAGTTTAGATATATGATATTTACTTGGTATACATTTCGGAATACTTTAACATCTTTCATAATACAAATATAATAAATTTTATATAAATATAATATAATACTTTATATTACATACATTTTTATAAAAAGTTTAGCCTATTATATATAAAAAAAAATACACTAAAGTATATATATATACATATATATATATATATAAAAGTTTACTCTAAATTAAATTAAAGTATAAGATGTATGAAACATATACATATTTTTATAAGTGTTTACCTTGTTAGGGACTATAGTACTCGCTTGGATATAGAGTTTATTGACTTCCGATTATTTTACCAAGTTTTTGTAATTTTCACCAAATTTCTGAGGAAATTTCTAAATACTCTTATTGTCCAATAACTTTTTTTTAATTCCTTGAAATATTATTTCTAATTTTCCATAAGTTGAGTGAGCTCTGATGGGACATAATTCCTGTGGTGCAGAGAATTTTTTTTTCCTATTTTCCTGTGCTTGACAATTCATTTTAAAATTTAAAATAAAAGGCTAATTTTGTAACACTCAAACTACTATGTTATTGCTTTGCCCAATGATACAAGAAATGACTTGGTTGTAGGTCATTTACATAGGTAGGGGAGGGTTGAACAAATCTCCATGAAGTTGATACATTTCTTAGAGTGCAGAGCTCTAGAGGAAGAATAAGTTTTCACCTAGCAAACTAAGAACCATAACTGTAGCAATGTATTTCAATGGGCAGAGCTTATAATGGAAGCTTTCATTGTGTACAGGAAGCTTCCTCTACATAATCAAATATTTCAATAAAAAACTATAAACCTAGAAATTATAAATATAAATTAGATTAATTTAACTTTTTTCCAAATCAAATTCATTTAACAATAAATTTTATCAATTCCTAAAAGCAATTAATATTATTATGAAAGAAAATGAGATGTCATTTGTAAAAGTCGTTATATAATTAAATAGTTTCCATTCTTACAAAATTCACACATAAAATAATGTTGCTAGACTTCTCAAAAGTTAACTGAATTAATACTCATAATTTCTTTACATATAATTAAAGAAAAACATTGCAAGGAGGTAATTGATACATATCCCGTACTTACAAATAATTACATAAAAACATTTGGAGAAGCTTATTGAATTGATATGGATCATATATTTACATACGATTATGAGGAAACATGTGATTATAGCAGAGAAGTAGAAATTCAAAAAACTATAACAAAAGAAATCCAAAGCTTAAAGACAATCCTAACATCCATTTGTATGAGTCCCTTCTATTCATATCATTTACTAAATGCCTCTAGGGAAGCCAAAGATGAAGGGGACAATGTTTCATTGTGAAAATATTCCTTGTTCAGATTTTTCATTTGGTGGAGCTTACAAAGAAAGCTATGTGCAATGAAAGATTAACTATGTCTAAATCAAATTTAACTTTAACTTTATAACCAAATCAAATTTATTTAATAATAATTTTGATCAATTTATAAAAATGCTTAGGGCTTATGATACAATAAACTATTTTTTTGAAGTTGAAAGCAGATCTCACAATACATGAAACTATGGGTTCTATTTTTCAAAGAATTATGAAAAGCTCCATAATTGATTTTGTAATAGTCAATGCTAAATTAGTATTTGTACTAATTTAGTTATACACTTGTATATTTTGTTTTCTTAAAGAAAATAAGAATTTAAAGAACTTGTGCTAGAGAGAAAATATACATATTCCCTTTGCACATATATAAAATTAAATGAAACCTTTAAATATTTATTTCATATTTAAATATTTAACATGCTAAAGTGCAAGTTGACATTACACATTATTTTTGTAGTCATAATCTTAGGATACAAACTAAGAACCATAATTGTAGGAGCTTGTAGGAACTTGTTCAAAACTAAAAATGAAAGCTTGCAATATGAAGAGGAAGTGAAAACTCATCACAATGAAAACTCCCCACAATGAAATAATGACTATAACCAAATCAAATTTCACTTTAACTTTATAACCATTCAGATTTATGAGTAATAAAAGAAAAAAACAAAGAAACTGAAAAATTCATTGCATTAGAGAGAAAATAATACCTTAACACACTTTCCCCTCTCATATCGATTCTACAACCTTCTCCTCCATTAAGTTCGCCAATGCTTTCCAAAACAAAGCCCAAAGTACTATAGCACAATAGTTAACTCTCGATGGAAAACCTCAAACACAAACCAACATGCCAGGAAAAAACACTTCTATAATTACGCACACTAAGTGCAAAGTCTCAAAGAGTCACTATGCAGCCAAGGAGAAAATGGAAACTACACCCTTGGGAGCTCAATTTTACTAGTTTCCATGAGAGAGGGATTCCATATAATCAATTTTACTAGTTTCCATGAGAGAGGGATTCCATATAATTTTCAAATTTCCAATCAAAAACATTTCCTAACAATTTTTGGATAGAAAGATACCATTCCCTCATCTCCATTTCAAGTTAAAGTATATTTCTGTCGGATAGTAAATTGAATATCATCTTGCTCCCATGAAGTTCATCCTTAATCACATGCATACTTTTATTTCTTAATCATAACTAAAAATATTATATTGATAAATTTGGTATTATTTTTTCTTAACCATAATTAAAAATATTATATTGATGAATTTGATATTGTTATTTCTTAATCGTAACTAAAAATATCATTTTGATAAATTTTGCATTGGTGCTAGACCTTTGCATAGATATAAACATTGTTTTGTATATCGATCAAGAAAATCTTGTACATAGTCACAATAGTATTGACATAGATTTAATAAATTAAAATATACTATAGATTGAGCTATTATAATAGTTACAAATAATTACAAAAAAATATTTGGAGAAGTTTACTGAAATGATATTGATCATGCATTTACATATGATTATGAAGAAACATGTGAATGTAGTAAATAAGTAAAAATTATACAAATCATAACCAAAGAAATCCATAGAAAAAACAATCCTAATATCCATTGGGTTGTGTCCCTGTTATTCATATCATTTAATCGATGCATGTTAATCGATGCATGCAAGGAAGCCAAAGTTGCAAGGAAAAATGTTTCATTCTGCATAGCTTCCTTGTGTGGAGCTTTCATTTTTTGGAGTTTTCATTGAAAGTTTTTGTTATGTAGAGAAAACATCCTCTAAGTAGAGAAAGCTTCCTCGGCACAAAGAAAGCTCGAAACAATGAAACATTGATTATGTCCAAATCAATTATAATTTTAACTTTATAACCAAATCACTTTTATTTAATAATTTTTTTTATTAATTTCTAAAAACAAAGGAACTTATAATACAATAAATTATTTTCCCAAAATTGAAAGTAGGTTCTCATAATATATTAAACTCTCTACTTTATTTTTTAAAGCATTGTGAAAAACTCCATATTCTATTTTGTAATTGTCAATGCTAAATTATTCATTGTAATTAATTTAGTTATGCATGTGTACATTGTTATGAAAGTTTAAATTATTTATTTAATAATTAAATATTTAACATTTCAAATTGCATGTGGATAATACACATGTTCTTTGTGATCAAAATTTTATTGTGCAAACTAAGAAACTTAATTGTACGAGTTTGTTTCATTGTGCATAGCTTACAATGAAAGCTTGCATTGTATGGAGGAAGTGAACTCTATGAAAAATTGACATAAGGAAATATACTCACAATGAAACATCGACTATGACCAAATAAAATTTATTTAATAATAAATTTTATCAATTTCTAAAAATGTCAAATATTTATGATACAATAAATTATTTTTCTAATATTAAAAGTAAGATTTCATAATATAGGTTTTAATTTTCAAACCGTTGTGAAAATCTTTATATTTCATTTTGCAATAGTTAATGCTAAATTAACATTTGCAATTAATTTGGTTATACATGAGTACATTTTCTTTTCTTAAAGAAAATAAGAATTTAAAGAAATTGTGATAGACTTTATATATACATATTCACTCTAAACATATCTAAAAGGCTATCAATGTTTTATGGCTAGAAATCCATGTTGGGTTTGAAATGAATGTGAGCAATAAAGTTATTGTGAAGTAATAAATATGTTTTTTGTCAATAAATGAAATGTGTAAAATTACTTCCGAAAGAAGCAGTAGAGATAGACGATTCTTGCAAGGACTTGAAACCATCATTCATGGGTGAAATTAGGAAAAATCTTCCTTTATATCTCTCCTGGAAAACCCTAGGAGGAAATGGATATGATTTAATATGATATAATAGAAAGATCTATTAAATCAATTAGTTGGAGAAAAACAATAAGTACGGGTGGAATAAAGCGGCGGGGCAGAGAAAGATGGACTTTCAATAAAAAGGAAAAACACCATTTAAAGAAAAAAAAGTTCTAAGCAAGTGGGTCGAGAGACCCAAAAATCATGATGCTGCTAAAATCTACTAGGGAAGAAGACTTATAAAATACATCACTTAAGGATCAATGAGGTTGTTGGTTCAAGTGGTAATTATATCTTGGCTTGAGGAAGAACTAGTGGAATTAGTTCGTGGTGAGTTGGAATGTGTGTAGTTTCCAAGTAGTTGTTCCGACAACAATTCTGGTTATGAAACAACTATTTATCTTGATAATTTTATTTAGTATGATAAACAAAAGATATATTGTTCTACATTTGAATGAAATAGATATTAAAATTTGTTGAATAGTTTTATCATGTGAAACTAATATAAGGTTTCATGTGTAGTCTATTGTTTTAATGGAAGTTTGTTGGAATAAGGAATTACTAAGGGGGGGTGGGTGAATCACTAATAGTGAAGTTCTTTCAAATTTAAGTATAATTATTTAACTATTTTCTCTATAGTTAGTTACTTATTAGAGATTTCATACACAATACAAATGATCATCAAGATACGACATTCACATGTACATACAATCAATCACATGAGAAACATAAACATATTACCACAGGTATTTTTACGTGGAAACGCAAACATAATAATAATAATAATAATAATAATAATACCCCAATTTGTTTGTTATTATGATGTAAATTAAGCACCTACTTAGTTGCATCAATTTTTTTGTGAGTACCCACTCACAGGAGGCACCGACCCCCTTAAGATAGAAGCCAACTACTTGCCAAGAGGCACCAACCTCTTATGAATGTAGGCCACCACCTTCTCTAGCCATTGTTCTACGTATCATACAATTTTCAAATTGAAAATAGAGGAAATTACATATATAAAGAAATATCAATGAGATTCATTGTAGTATCATATTTCTTCTCGTGTGCCTGTATGCTTCCACAGGAACTATCGGCATCTCATAGCAGTAATGACCCACTCTTCTCCTTTTCTCTGAATTGTGATGTACTGTTGTTTTAATCAATCCTAATTGACCAAGACTGCAACCATTTAATTGTCAACCTAGGGTAGGTCTATTATTTCAATGGAGTTTGCATTATCTCTGCCGATACACTACAACCAAGAGTGAAAATAGAAAATGATAAAGAATGTCATTGAATCAATTACCAAAACTAATTCATTCATGCAAAAATTAAAACACTCTACACAAATTAAGTCACACTTCGCAATTACCAGAGCAAAGGCGTGCCACACACTGTACTGATAACTACACGAGTTGGTCAACTACCATACTGCTAATCAAATTGGTGTAACATCATAACATAATTTTCGAACCAAAGCAAATATATTCTACAAATTATACAACGACAATAGAAAACCATGCAAACAATAAAAGAGAGAAACAATAATGTACAGCTACTCTACCATTGTAGTCCCTGCTAAGGAGGAGGTCCCTTCCTCCCTATAAAAGACGTAGGAATCAACATGAGATTAGTGATAGAATCAATTGAGAAACAATAACAACATCATTGCAATGTCTTTGATATTAAAAACAATAAAAAGTTGCAACACCAAAATAACAATACTCTCTATGTCATCTCCCATAACTAAGAGATTAAGTTTCTCTTATAGTTATCACATACCCAAAATTAGGAATAGATCAGTCATGAGAATATTACGATTATCATGCTGATCATAAAATAGAAATCATTATAACCAGTTCCTAAGCATGAATTATATTCAGATACATTGGTTAAGATGATAACCACTTCGATCTGTCACTTCCTGAATTAACAATTCATAACTTCCAATAGATGTTACGTGGAATAGTACCCATGACTCTTACAATTACGATATAACAACATCATGCGATCAAATGATGGTTTGGGATGTAACAACAATCACTGGGTAATAGCAACCTTGTAACACCACTTGTGGTGTAACAACAGTAACCTAGACAACAATGCAATGTAACAAAAACACACGTAACAAGATCATGGTGTAACAACAAGATCTATAAAAACACACAGAGTGTAACAACAATATGTTCCATCCTACTCTTAGAATGATCAACGTGGTTGTTCGTTCCATAACCTCATTCTTGTAAGAAACACCTAAACAATAGGAGAGGATCACAAATAATTCTCCAATGCATACCTCAATTAGCCATAATAAGGAATATTTCATCGTTATATTTACCAAAAATGGAAAAACAACATGATGGAAAAATATCTTGTTCTTAATACGGAAAAGGCGATTAACATGTAAAAACTACACCTAAAATCTCCACCCAACTAAAGAAATTTCATGTCCTCATGAAAAACCTCAGTTCCTGTTGCTATACCTCTAATGCAGGTCCATAAAATTATAGGCACCAGCAGTGTCTTCACTAGGAGACCTGTATCCCTGAGTAGTCATTAGCTGTCATGGCTAAGATTCTTTTTTCACAGTCATACAAGTGGTAAGACGACTGGTATTCCTTCACTGCTAACTAAATAAGAGGATATTTGGATCTATGTCTGATCCAGAATGCTCAAAATATTTGCACCATTTGGCCATATTCTGGTACTCGTGTAATAGCAACCACAAAATTCCTGAACTCAAAAGGACTTCCTTCTTGTAATCTAGCACTACAGTCCTCCGTGAATTTAAGGCACCCTGTTAGTGCTCAACTTTTCATTTGTGCATAAATATTGAGGAAAATCCCCACAATCCTTTTTCTGTAAGTGGTTGATTGTTCCATAATTCCCAGGGTACTCAAGAAAAACTTGAACTCACATCTCAAATGATAAACCATTCTTGGTTCTTCCCTAATCCATAATGTTGCCCTTTCTTCATTGGTCTGAGCTGACTTCATATCCAAATTCCATTTGATTTCATTCCTCATAAAATAAATGAAGGCTCACAACTGCAAATCTCCCATATAAGAGAAAACACTTTCCGTCGTCTTTGTACTGACATATTCACACATCATGTTATGAAAAAACAACTCACAAAGTAATCATTGTTCATCAAAATTACAAGCACATAAAATTTAAAAAAAGGTACGGGTAGAAGAACCCAAATAAGGTATGTTTTCAAAGATTTCTTTTCTCTGAAACAAATAATAATGTTCCCATATGAACACTAGATATTATGGGGAAGTCTTCATGGCCATAGCCATATGCCTAATATTCTCCAACAAAACGTATGGGAGGTTTATCATCTATCGATGTCAGAGGTGATTCAACAACGGTAAGTGGTAATTGAATACAATTGTTTCCCTTACCTCACAGGAGATATACTTGATGAGGTAAAGGGAACCTTCTGCCTATGGTTGGAGATGCGATAAGCTATGAATTCCTCTTCCTGTCTTCACTAGTCATTCCTCCCCTTGGAGAAAATCCTCCTTCAAAGAGGGGTTATTGATTTTTCTGTTAAACCACATCTTTCCCTATGTTGGAAATGTCGTTACACGGGCACTTACCGCCTCTGTAACTTCTAGATGAAATCCCCTGACCTTTGTTTGATTCCACTTTGGCATGCTTCAGGCTAGTTTGTCAGTGCCTCTGTTGATCTTGGTTCATGTCGAATTGTTGCCCCACCCATTGCTACATTGTTTTGATGTTTATCGCCCCTCTTATCCTCCTTGATAAATTTTGAAGTGATCGACACAATGCTCAGCTATTCTAGCTCTCCAAACTATTCTCCTCCACTTCTATCTGAGAGTTATGAGTGAGGATACAATGCTTGAATAGTGGGTAAATGGTAGAGTGACGCAGTGAGGTTAAAGGCAGGACTTCAAATTAAGATCCATACTACGCAATAACATTTCCTTATTAATGGTAAGTTATGGAAGGTCCACTTTGAGGTACAATTCCCTCTTCAGCTTGATCGATCATTAAATGATAATGACTATGAGATCATCATACTTTTGTTTTGGTTTAAATGCTCACAGGTCATGCAAAGGTCATTTCATAATGTCATTCATCCTTCCCCCATCTTAGATGTGACGGTTGACCTCAGACTTCAAAAGGATATCACATTAGATTTCCAAAATTACTAGATAGAAGAGGATAATGATATTACTTTTCATGATGTACATAGTGCGACATGGAGATAAGACATTGGGGATGAGGTGCACAAAATTAATTCCGACAGCCAAGGAAATTTCTCTCGAGTCATGGTGATGTGTGTTGTGTATCACAATAGATAATTTACTTGGATTATTTCTAGAAGTCATTGGTTGTTATAGATGTAGCAGCCAAGATGACTGTTATGCATTACTCGTTTCCACAAAAGATAAAAACAAAGAACTAATATAGTTGTGTAACAACATTATTGTAAGGTATGCCTGAAATAATAAATGTTGTTTCAAAGTGTGTAACGATCTCCACAGAGTGGTTTTCAACTATTATAGAAATTGTCTGTCTACGCCCAGAAGAGGTTTTCACAGCCATATTATTTTCATTATTTTTTTTCTTATTTTTGCTTTAATTTTAATTTTTATTATTATTATTATTTAGCAAGTGTAACAGCCGCTGACAAAGGATGGTTTTTGGTTGTTACACTTATTGAAAAATTAGAATTTTGGAAACATAGGGGCGTTTTCTCCTGCTCCTGTATGCTGAAGATCCAAATTTGTGACAATGTTAGCAAATGAATCCCTTGAAGCCGGTTTATGGTATAACCAAAGATGATGTCCATTTTCAAGAAATGGTGTCCTTGCACTGTCAATGGTAACAAAATTCACAGTCCCATTGTCAAAGATTGCATCTAACAGGGACCTAGCCATCTAGTTCATAGTTTACCCTTTAAGTTCTTGAATCTTGAATCATATAGGAGAACCCAATCTTCTTTCTGAAACTTCTTATTCTTGATTAACCTGTCATGCCACTTATCTCTCTGTTGCTAGATAATCTTTGTTTGTTGGATAGTATCCAAGTGTTTCTCCTCCAATTCATTGAGTTGTTTCAAACTTTGCTTTTATGTTGTAGCTAGATCCAAATTAACCTGGAATGTTGTTCTCAATGTCTTCATTTCAAACTCAATAGGGAATAAGGGATTTTTACCATACACAAGTTCATATGGTGAGAATCTTGTAGTGTTCCTCAATGTAGTTCTATATGCCGACAACACTTCTGGAAGTTTATCAGCCCAATTCCTTCAGGGACTAGCCACAGTCTTGGAAAGAATCTCCTCAGTGACCTTCTTGGTGCTTTCCACTTTGCCATTTGCTTGTTGGTGATAAGGTGTTGTGATTCTATGATGGATTTTATATTGTTCAACCAACTTTTGGATCATATGCGATGTAAATTGGGGCCCTCCATATGTCACTATATCCCTGGGTATCCAAAAATGGAAAAAGATGTCTACAAATAAGAAGTCTGAAACAATTTTCTCTATGGCTATGGTTAGTGCTTTTGCTTCAATCCATTTTGTGACATAGTCGGTGCAAATCAAGATGTAGTATTTTTGTCTAGTTGAAGGATTAATTGGTCCCACAAAGTCGAAGGCCCATTTCTCAAAAGGTTCTAAGACTATTTGAGGTTGTAATGGCATCTCATCTACTTGCATCTGTTCGGCCATCCTTTGGAAACCATCACATCCTTTCACGAACTTGTTGGCATCCTAAAATATTGTTGGCCATTAATATCCCACTGAAAGGACTTTGTATCCTATCCCCTTTCCTGCAAAGTTCCCTCCACAAGGATCCTCATCACAAGCCTTAAGGATGTCAAAGATCTCATCTTCCCTAACACAACGTCTGATCTGAAAATCTGGTCCAATGAGATAGAGATTCCCATCTATCCAGGTATAGGTAGCACTTTGTTGTATGATATTTATCTTTTCCTTGGAGGACAAGTATTGTGGATAATTCCCTACAACAATATAATTGGTTATATCCACATACCATGGTGAGTAAGTAGAAATAGAAAAGAGATATTCATCGGGGAAAGAATCCACAGTAGGAATGCAATTGCCATCAATAGTTAACCTAGAGAGAAAAGCATCTACTACATTATCTTTTCCACATTTATCTATAATTGTGATATTAAATTCCTGTAACAAAAATAGCAAGTGTGTAATTCTACCATTGGTAATTGGCTTATTCATCAAAAAATGAATGGCAGTGTGGTCAGTGTGTAAAAATAATTGATACTTGATAATATAATGTCAAAACTTATTGATGGCAAGCACTATTGATAATAATTCCTTCTCGGTCACTATTTAATTGAGATCAGCGAGAGTCAAATTCTTGATTATGTAATAAATAGCATAAGTTTTCCTATCCTCCAGCTAGCCCAAAAAAACACCTATAGTAATATCAGATGCATCTGTAGCTATGTGACTTGACAATTCTCAATTAGGTCCATGTAAAACTAGAGTTGTTCATACACAACATTTCAGCGTCAAAAAGTCCTACTCACACTTTCGTGTCCACAAAAATTCTACATCTTTCATAAGTAAGAAAAACAAGGCGATGCAATTTTTTAAAAATTATCTATAAACCTTCTATAATACACTGGATGTCTCAAGAAACTCTATACCTCTTTTTGCATCTTGGAAGTTGGAATTTTTAGAATTACCTCTATTTTAGCAGGGTCTATGTTGATCCCATCAGCAAAAAAATAGTGTCCTAGCATGATCCCTTTAGTCATCATCATGTGACATCTTTCGGTGATCAAAGAAACATTACTCTTTACACAATGTTCCAACACTTTTTCTAAATTAGCTAATGTTGTTTCGAAAGAATCACCATAACGTGTAAAATCGTCCATCAATATTCCAAGGTAGTCATTCAATAAATCAGAAAAATTCCCAGTATTGCCCTCTAAAAGGTTGTTGTCAATTGCAAAGTCCAGCAAGGAGTACTCCATATGCAAAATGTCCCTGGGGGGAGTAAATGTTTTTTTATCCTGATCCTCTGGGGAAATATGTATCTAGTTGTAGCCACTAAACCCATCTAAAAAAAAAAAAAAGTTCCAGGAAAGGGTGTCAAGGACCTTATCTATAAATGGTAAAAGAAAATGGTCCTTTTTAGTGACCTTATTGAGTTTAGTGTAATCCAAACACAGTATTCACTTGCCATTATTCTTAGGGAAAATGATAAGAAGAGACACCCACTCACTATCAAATATTGGATAAATAAAGTTAACATTAGGATTTTTTGTAATTCTTCTTTCACTACCTCCTTCAATGCAAGGTTCATGTGGCATTGCAGTTGTCTAAGTGGTTTGCAGCCATCCTTCAAATAAATGTAGTGAGTGCACAGGTTGGGATGAATCACTTTCATATCCGTGTAGTCCCATGCAAATTCCTTTTTGTATTTTTGTAACAAGTGTAAGACTAGCTTGTTTTTTTCTGCAGTCAAGTCGGGATTAATGTTCACATACTTTCCTGGTTCTATTTCGACTTGACTTTTGTGAGTATGCATAGTGGTTCTCATTTGTTCAAAATTTATATGTTCTACCTCCCGTTCCTTCTTTGAATTTTCAATAGCACCAACAGAAAGAGAGATACTAATAAAGCCATTAATGATATCATATTTTGTCTCATCCTTGAAATACTGAGATTTTCCCAGAGTGAGGAGAGGTAGGGAAACATCTGATTCAGGTTGAAATTTATCCCATCGGGGATTGTTCAAATCCATATTTGGATTGGGGGGTAAAGGTTAATGTTCTTTGTAGCCTAGCCATATGAAATCATCATAGATCCATATTTTCATCCTATAAATGCATTTGTAGTGGCCAACTAGGGTCTCCCTAGAATCAAAGGATGTCCCCCAGGTTGTATTTGTTTTGTAAGATAATAAAGTTACCCAGATACCTCCAGGAAGCTATTGTGATTACTATGTCTTCTAATACCCCCTCAACTTTAACACGAGACCTATCTTCTAATTCAAGTACAATAGGCATATGTCTAAGTCCATGTAGTCCCAGGGTGGTAATGAGGTCCTTTGTCATCACATTAATGGCCACCCTAAGATCAATTATTGTATTAGTTATGGGATGGCCATTAATATAGATAGTAACCATAGGCTTTCCTGGATCATTACACTTGGTTAAAAGAGGCTCAACGGTCATTAATTCAGACAATTTCCCCATCACATATATGGTAGCAGGGTCCTTAGGCTTCCTTCTAGGTTTCTTAATGCAAAGATCTCATACTGTTTTCGCATAAACAGGTACTTCTTTAAGAGCTTGCAACAAGGGAATTCGTAGATGATGGTTTTGTAACTCCATAATGAAATTAGATCTGGGTCCTAAGATTATTCCAATATCAGTTAATCTCTGAGGATATGGAGGTACCTATCATAATAGTCGAATCGACTGCTATAGGTGTATCAAGCTTATTCGAGTTGGTTGTTACAGCAGTAAAATTTCTTCTTGGTTTGGCTATTACATGCATAACAATTAGTTCTGTCTCAGTTGTTACAGGTGTAAAATCAGCCTCAAGATCTACTATACCCCCTTTGGAAGGTTCACATTTCTCCTCGGAGATGATAGGGGAGTGGTTTGTTTTAATCCCCTTACCCGACCATAGGTGAATTTCATTAAGTCCAATGGGAGTGATAATGTAAGTTTGGAAGGTAGTCAGAGCCTCTATGCTCTAGGCTACTTTATTATTTGGGTTAGGTTTCACATGTAATTGGCGTCAGACAATCAGTGTAGGAACATGAGTTTGGAAGGGAGGAAATTGTATTTGTTGCTGCATTGGTAATCTAGATGGGATTGTACATTCTGCATTCCCCATCATGTTCTAATTCCAAGGATATGGTTGAGATGTAGGATATTGAATAGATGGATAGCGAGACCATTGGTTCAAGGGCGAAGGAAAATGTTCTCGAGAAGGAGAAAAGTATTTCCATGGATATTGCTGAGCGTTATATGCATTATTCCATGAATTAAAAGAAGAAAATTCTTGGGACATACCTAGAGGTCGTGGCTACCATGGTATCCTCGATGTGATTAAATAAGAGGACTTAACTTATTCACTCAATTCTCTAAGTGCTTCCTTCAATCTGGGAAGCTCCCAACATTGATCTATAGAATGTTCCATCTCATACATATTGCACAAGCTAATGTTGTTCATTTCACACTCCCTCAAGGGATATTTCTCTCGGTAATTCAGATAGAACACACCCAAAGGTGAATCAACTTCTCCTTGTGTCTTCTCAATTTGTGCTATCGTTATCTGGGAAAATAGAGAATTGGGGATATCAGTAAAATATTTATGATTTTAGTGAATGGTTCCTGAGATATGTCCCCTTTTCCTAATAGATTTAGGGTATCAAGGAAATCATCCCTCATTCCTCTTATTAATATGATGTTCAATATATCGTGATCTAAATCACTGTGTTTGGACGTCTGCAAATTATAATGAAACACATAGTCCTCTAGGCTCTCATCCTCCTTCTATGTCATCCTGAATACTTACTCTCTTAACTCCCTGGTTTTGCAACAGCCTTGATACTTTAATAAAAATGTCTCCTTCATGTCGCTCCATTTTCTAATAGAAGTAGAGCCTAATCCCATGGACCATCTCAGGGTTGATCCTTTTAGCATAATAGGAAACAATTTTAATTTCTGAGCATTTGAAACATAGTCATAACTGCTTCACAAGATGTCAAATTCAAATAAGAAGGTGTCTGGGTCTTCTACAATCATTCCTTGAAAATATGGTAAGGATGATAAAGGAATTTTTTTCATGGTAGCCTCACCTCTCCTATCCCCAATTGGGAATTCAAAGGTGATGATAATAGAATATGTTTTAGTGTTTTTATTATTATTTTCCCCCATTGTTAACCCTTTTGATCCTTGCTTTAATAAACATTATTCAAACTATTATTGTGATTGTCTTGCAGGTGAAATTGGTAACTCAGGTGGTTTCAGGGCTAGTTGTTTCATTGTGATGCATGAATCTAGATATTAATAAATTGATAAGAGCTCTCTTGTTTTAGGTTTTCGATTCCCCCTTCAGTTTCCTCTCATCTCTCATTCCTAAGGTTCTGGTTACTAGCTTCCCCCTACCGCTCCTGAATTGGATTCTTAACCTTGGGAGTGTTTTCGCTAGCTTTAGAATGGTATGGTCTCGAGACAGAGGAATTAGAGGTTTCTTTCCTTTTTATGGGAGTAAAATATTTTTGTGGCCCTATTTCCCTTGTTTCCTTTTGAGAACTTTATTGTTCCTTTTCTTCCCTTGAGATTAGTTCATGGATAAATGTTTTCCTTCCCAAATCTATACTCTTCTTTTCTTTTTTACGACCCATTTTTCCTGTGACTAATTAGAGTGAGGGGGGAATTTTTGGTATTTTGACAGTGGTAAGCCTGCCTAGGTATGCTAGAGTGATGTGCAGGTTTTTACCTCTCTTCTTACCACCCATCATGTGAACAGTTGAAAGCATGCATTAAGAAAACACCAAAATGCCACACCCTAAGTTCCCTAGTGATCATAGCAGTGAGCCTGCTTAGGTATGTTAGAGCGATGTGTAGGTTCTTATCTCTCAACTTACCACCCAATGATTGTGGACTACGAACACTTTATCATCAAACAAACAACTTCGTTGACTATCTCGTTAGCTTCCATCCCCGACAATGACACCAAAACGTATTTTTTTTCTAATCAATCCTAGTTGACCAGTTATCAACCCAAGGTGGGTCTGTTATTTCAATGGAGTTTGCATTATTTGTGCTGATACACTACAACAAAGAGTAAAAAGAGAAAATGGTAAAGAATGTCACTGAATCAATTGCAGAAACTAAATCATTCATTCAGAAATTAAAACACTCTACAGAAATGAAATCACACTTCACAATTACCATAGAAAAGGCATGCCACACATTGTAGAGTCTGAAGATTGTCCTATAATGACATCCTTTTTGCTTAAAGATCCTCTCTTTTTCATGTATATTTACCACTTAAATAAATCCATATCTACCAAGTTTCGATGAAGGTATGCATTAGTATGTTTCTTGTTCATATTCAACTCTATACCCTATTGTTTTAATTAAAGTTACAATTGGCTACCGAATTTGTCTGTTTTTGCAGCTAGTCTAGGATTTCATAGTTGTCTTCATTGTTCACAAGGCTACAAAGATCCATGCTAGTAGTGAAAGCTGCAATTGGATAGAAGTTGACTCCCTCATGGATACTTTCCTATCCTCTCGAAACTGTTTCTGAAAAGAAGCACAAGAGATCGCGGTAAAACTCCAAGTCACTACCAGATTAACATAGAACCAGACCCGAGATCAGTTGAAACCTTATCGTTTTTCTTTCGGAATAGAAAAATGATGGTTTAACAATAAAAGTTTAGATAGGATTAAGAGATATTAGGCTTAAAATATTCATGAAGTTATGCCAAGAAACCTTCTATAAGACTAGCAGCCGCATTGCTATTTGGGTGTGCGCCAAATGATATGTTTATCAACAATTTGTGAATTTCATGTGAATGAAATTGCCTTTTTTTTTGTTCAAGCATTGTACTAATTTGATGCTTTGAACTAGTTTGGGGAGGGCCCCTACAAACAGTGGCAGGTTTTAATCAAATGCAAAATGATTTCCTTTAATTATTAAATTGCTTTGTTTTGTGTGATAATGTTGTACAATGATCTCGAATTGTTATCTGCATAAGAACTTTAATTTTCTTTATACCTAGCATAGCCTATATCTAATTTCCTTTATACCTAGTACTGCACAGTTATTTCCTTTGCTTATTATCCAACATAATTAAAGTGTGTTCAATTCATAGATGTTGCTTGGATTACATTGTTTGAGTAGAAATTGAACAAGCAAGAAGACCTCTCCTAAAGCAATTGAGTTCAATAGTATTCCTTCATAGCTAATAGAATAGGTTTCTTTTTATACTTAGAGAATTAGGAGCTACAACAGAGAGATTTAAGATCAAAAATCCCAACAATCTAACATAAGTAAAATCACCCTCACATCATGTACAAACTAATTAGATAGAGATCAATTCCAAGGAAACTTAATCAACATCCCTAAGAATTACAACACTAATACAATTGAAAAACGTCACCCCATCTTGAGCTTAGATCCTAACAAATACATAAAAACCTAATAAATAAATTCTATGCACCGTGGTTGACAATTTATGATTGCTAATTCAAGGACATTGAATTGACCAAACATTTTGGCGTCATTGTCGGGGAAGTACAATTAGAAGTAAAAAAGAAGGAAGAAACAAAACCAACATTAATTTAAAACATGACATGTGTAGGGATAGAGACTCTAGGGGTAGATTTGTAGGACGAGGAAGAAGTTTAATTCCCACATATCAACTCACTCCACCACACTTTCGAGACTCCACACCACCTACTCAAACTCAAATTCCATTTAGTGGTCGACAAAGACTTCCTGAAGCCTTAAGATTGGAAATTCAATCCAAAACTTCACCTACTTCATCTATTGAATCTGCAATTGAAGAAAATCCTACATCCCCAATCACATGAGTAATATTTTTGTTCCCCACTAGTGAACAAATTATGAGAGAAGAATTATAAATTGCTAGTGAAGAGGAGGAATTGGAAATCTATTCTGAATAGCCATTGATAGAGGAACCAAAAAAATTAGAAGAACACTATCTTAGCTCTGAAGAATTTATCATGGCTAAAGAAGAAGGAGAAGTACATAATGTCCATGGTGAAGAAGATAGGGTTGGAGGTAGAGGAAGAGGAAGAGGTAGAGGTAGAGGAGGGGGTAGAGGCAAACGAAATCAAGGTCCTTTGGGATTTCCTATTCTTGATGAAGATACAACCCTCACAATGAAAAATATATCACCCTCGATTCTTCCTATTTTCCATGGTAAAAGAAACAAAGATCTAGAGACATTTCTCTTTAAATTTGAAGTATTATGCGGATCATATGAATATCTGCATGATGCTCAAAAGTTGAAATTTTTCCCCACCACATTAAAGGACATAGGATTAAAGTGGTTCATGAGTCTAGGAGTGCATTCCATAATAACATGGGCACAAATGAAAGAGGATTTCTTAGGCAAGTATAAATATTATTGTATGCCTAGTAATCTTTAAGATGAAGTCTTGAAAATGACACAAAAAGAGGATGAGAATATTGCAGACTTGGTAGAAAGGTTTATTTATAATGTTAAAAGAGAAAAAATGGATAATTTGGATGAAGAAACCTTAAAAGCTCTTTTACCCAGAGCCATTAAAGATGAGTGGAACGATCTCCTAAACCTAACTGGAAAAGGAGATATTTCCCAACTACCATTTGCAGATATTTGTGATTTATGTGTACATATTTCAAGGGGAAAATCAAGAGTTGGAAAGAGTCCTAGGGACCCTCTCTCATCAAGAATAAACAATTCTATAGTTGGCATAGTTAGTAGGGTAGAAATAGGAAATATGCTTGACACCTTTAAACCAGATATTTTAGGGAGCATAAGTGAACAAATAGACACCCTTAAAATACAAAACAAGAAAAACTCCAAAAATGTTGCATTATCCATATTTTGTCCCAAAAGTCAAAAGAAACATGCTCTAAGAGAGTGTCCCATAGACTCAAAAGCCATAGAATCCTGTGTCATATGTGCAGATAATCATGATACAAAGGAATGTCCATCCTTGCCAGCTCTTAAGGTTGAATTCAATGAGGAGGGAATATCAAAACCAATAGATCCTCTCTACTTTAAAGCCAAAAGACCATTGTAAAACCCCCAACCAAATCAATCACAAGGATTTAGACCACAACAATTTTCCCAGTCTTCACAAAGTAATTGGAATTTAGTGTGGTAGCCTTGGGCTCTGCCACAATCAGAACACTGAAATATGGGATGGCAAAATCCTTATGGAGCCTATTCTCAATATCAATAGTAGTCACCATCCTACCTTCCACCACATTTTTTAACCCTATCCAATCAATTTCCTCAAGCCAATCAATTGCCACAAGTCCCAGTATAGAATAAAAACCCACAACTTTCCCTACCATTTCCACAAGAATCAAATCAATTACCAACTTAGTGACTTCCAAATCCTAATAATAAGATACCACAACAACTAGTATACAACATGGAGGGTCAGAATCCTCAAAGTTATGTTATAACCCCTCTAGACCTAAACAATGTCCAATTAAGGTCAAGAAGAGTATTACCAAAAGAACCTCCAGTTGTCATTCAAAAACCAAAATATGATATTGAAAAACATAAGAATCAATAAGAAGAAGGGGAGACTTCTCTCCCTAAAAAATAAACTGAACAAACATAATAAATTCCAAGAGATGCTCCTATCATAGAACGACCTTCAATATCAGTCAAACCCCCTTTCCCAGAAAGGCTGAAAATTGATGGAGTAGAGAAACAAATTATCTTTCCAGATTACAATATGATGGATGAATTGAGAAATGTTAGTATTAAGATTCCTTTATTGCAAGTCATATAAGAAATACCAACTTTTGTGAAAACAATTAAGGAATTAATTACACAATGATGAGGGAGAAGAAGAAAAGACATAAAAAGAATTCAATTAGTCGGAAAAATTACAGACATGATGATGGGGAAGACAACAATTCAAAAATATTTAGATCCAGGAATCCCCATTGTAGAAATTTACATGAATGGAACTGAAATACTAAACGCACTAATTGACCTAGGAGAAGCCATAAACATAATGAGAAAACAAGTTATGGACACACTTAGGCTTCCTAACCTTCAGTACACACAAACCTTGTTGCAATTAGTAGATAGATATGTTATTAGACCATATGGTGTGTTAGAAGATGTTTGTGTATCCTTAGATTCTTGGGAATATCCTATTGATTTCATTGTCTTAACACCTAAGAACAATATAGGAGGACATCCATTAACTCTAGGAAGCCCTTGGTTGGCTACAACAGATGCTTTTATCGGCTGTAGGTCATGTGATATGTTTATCTCAGATGGAAATTCTACAAAGAAATTTACATTACAACCCCTACCAAAACAACAATGTATAAATAAACTAAAGAATGGATAGAAGATAGAGAAGATATGCAACCTATTTTTGTCACTGAACAAGTAAAAGTGGAAGACAAACTTTTGAATTTACTAGAAAATAATGAATCTTCCTCACATTGTGAATGTAGTCGAAATGAATATCTCTCCTCTAAGCAAGTATCATTATTGTCCATGGAAAAGTTTTGGAGTTCCTTGATAGAAATCTTTCCAGGAAAACCTTAAATGTCAATGAAAATTTGGAAGACATGCAAAAAAAATAATTGTTAGAAATTTTACAGAAACATTCCTCTGCATTTGCATGGGAATACACTGACATGAGAGGGATTGATCCTAAAACTTGCATAAATCATATCTACATTGAACAAAATACAAGACCCGTTAGACAACCTCATCGAAGAATGAACTATTTATTTGTTAAAAGATAAATGAATAAATAAATTAATTAATTAATATTAGGAAATAATAAATTAATAAATAGCATTAAGTTTCATAAGTTAATTTAGGTGATTTGTATAAATTTATTAATATTAATATATTAAGCAACTAATAAATAATAAATAATAAAATAAATAAGACTATTCTATAAATGATTGAAAATGAAATAAAAAAATAAAATAAATCTAATATTCACTACTTTATTATGAGGCAATTAATATAATTAATCTATCATTTCTAAATAATATGAAATTAAAATTTACATTAACTATTTATTTAATTAAGTAACATAATATAATAAGATTTCATATTAAAATAAAATTAAAGCAAATTAAGGAAAGAAATAATTTTATGAATAAATTAAATTAATTATCTAATAATTCATATTAAATTAAAACAATAAAACAAAAATTAAATAGGTTATATATTTTAGAATTAGTGGGCTTCTACTTTAACTTATCACCCATTAGGTTTCTATTTATCTATCGTGGTCAGCAAATTCTTCTCTCAGTCTATCACTCATTTTCTATCCTCATGATGGATCCCCTTTGGGGTTCGAAATATCAATCTGATGAACAAAGTACTATGGATAATCCAAGTCATATTTTTCTAAAAGAAATTGTTAAGAAAGAATTGGAGAAATTATTAAATGTAAATTTCATCTATCCAATATCTGACAGCCATTGGGTTTCACCCCCAGTAATTGTCCCTAAAAAGGATGGAAAATGGAGAGTATGCATCGATTACCAAAAGTTGAATAAAGCAACATTAAAAGACCACTTTTTGTTACCTTTCATAGACCAAGTTTTAGATACTTTAGCAGAGAAAAAATATTTCTCCTTATTTGATCGGTTCACTGGATAATGTTAGAGTCAGTATTTGCATCATCCCATCAGTGATCAAAATTGGCCTTTTCATATTCATTTTAGGTGTCCTAGAGAGAAATTTTGTATCATTCCACTAGGTCGTGCCAAAAAAATTAGTCACTGATGGTAGTCCTATTCAGAAAACGCCACTCTTCCCTAAATGTGATTACTTACTGGCATAGTTTCATATCTTGTTGATTGTACATCATCCATAAAGTTATTTTTTATGATGCCATTTGAATCAGTCATGAGGTCATTATGTCATCATGAAATTCAGTTCTTCAAGGTCTCATGAGGTCTTTTAGGACTTTTCTAGGTTTCATTAAGTGACTAGGGTTTCCAAGGTTCTATTCCATTCCATAAGACCATCAAGTAATGGATGATCAAATAACATCCCTTCACCATCTGAAGATGATTGGTAAAGAGAAACGATGATTTCATTATGTAATTTTATGTCTTTCGAATGTAATAATTTAACCATCCCAAGCTATTAACTTAGTATTCCAAAGATGCCAAACCATTAAAAGATCAATTTGTCAAAGGAAATAGTAAAGCAAAAGGGTAAAGTTTCAAAGGGTTAAGTGCATGCCAAAGGGAGTTGTCTTTTCCCAAGGGTGTCCAAATCATCATTTTCCACAAGCACTAAACCCTAATTTCCTCACCCATTGAGCTAGGGTTGGCTATGGAAATTGAGACATTTGAGTATATGAGGCATAATGAAGGTAATTTCAGCAAGTATGTGGCCATTTCAACTCATATACATCATGTCTCCATTATTTTTCAATAAGTCATTCCAAGGAACAAATCATTTGCAACACATAGGGCCAGTTTTTCTTCAAATTATGCTTTAGACAAAATAGGGATGAATTTGGAAAACATGAGAGAGGTTTTTGTCCACAATAGGCCAAGGATGAAAAACTTCCTTCACATTTTACATAGGTGTCATGGCTTTAGACAAATGTCAAAAATACAGTTGCTACAAGAGAGTTGTTGCGCTTCTACAGTGACTTTGGGAGAATCAATTTTTCAGCTAGATGGATTGTCCAAATCACATTCTTGATGGGTCAAATGATAACTAGAGAGAAATATACTTCCAATGCGCTATCATGATCTCAATTTTGAGTTTAGGAAGACCTCCAAAAGTTTCATGCAAGAGAACACTTCATTTTTGCACCCTCATTCCGCACTTTCTGACTAGTCTTGGGAGAACTGACTTTTAAGGGGCCATAATTGATCATTTTTAGTTCTTGATAGGTCCATTGTGTAGCCATGAGAGAGACCTTTACAACAAGCTACTATTGGCTCAATTTGGACATCAGGAAGGAAGTAAAAATCAACCTGCAAGTTGGAGGGAGTGTTTAACGAGGACGTTGTGCATCGGGTAGAGTCGTTGTGTGCCAGAGTGTGCTGTTGCATGCTTGTGCAGTGAAGGGCACGTTTGCCTAACTAAGCTAAAGAAAATTTCAACAGCGCTCGACATATGTGCGTTGAATGGTGCGTTTGTCAAGGATGCTACGCGCTGGCACTTGGTGTTCCGCGTTTGGCCGATAAAGCCTGGCAAACCCTAGGAGCACAAAAACACCACTTTTCTTCATTTTCTCAAGCTACAAAGGGTTCTATTACCTCCATACAGCAAGTAAGTGGCCCATTATCTCTTTTTCTCCATTAATTAAGCAAGTTGGCACCCTAAATCTTAAAACCCTGGCAAATCCTTTCTTGTATGTTTCCAAAATCACCTAGTTGATCAGAATTGCAACACTTCATAGACATTATCACCCTGAAATCATCATTTCTTGTACTTCATTCAATATCCCTCACTATTTCAGTCACCTTCACATACATATCAGCCCCTCAACTTTCCACCTTAAAAACATGGTAGAAGAGAGTCACACTTGTTCAAAATAAGGGGAAAGAGGCAGGTGTTTACCCATGAAAAGTGAGAGGGGCCTTGCCTTTGTCATCAACATTACAGGTTAAAGGAAAATATAAAATGGTGGAGGAAGTAGAGGTCAAAGAACAACATTAAAAACATGACACTGAGAAGGAGTTTCTCCTTATGAGCTCAAGTGATGAGGAGAAAGAAAAAATCACGCAGGTTGCCTTGAAAGCAAAGGATGCCAAAATCAAGGAGCTTGAGACCAATTTAAAAAGGGCCAAATATATCATCTCCTTTTATGATCAAGAGAACAAGTAGCTAGAGGTCAAGTAGGAATTGATGCAAACCAAGTACATCAAGGCAAAGAGGGAGGCTAAGAAGGCCAAATTTCATCTTGATGAGGTTTATGGAGATTATGGAGAGCCTGATGATGAAAAGGGATAGAGAAAAAGACCAAGAACAAGAGGATTAAAGTGAGCCTTATAGCTTGAAAGGAAAAAGGAGGTAGAATTGAATGAGCAGCTCACTTTAAATGAGAAATTGGTCAAGGACATAGCTGAGAACAGAGAGTCTTGGCTTGAGAAGGTGAACACACACTTCGAGACCTTCTTGGACAAAGAAAACAAAGATGTTGAGATACAAAGGAAGATGGCCAAGTATTATGCACAAAGGAACTACGTGGCAAAGAGCAAGCTCGAATGAACTCATGAGAAAATTGACAAATTAACCCAGCAAGAGGAGAGGAGGAGACTTCACATACTTTTTGAGGCATCCCTACATGCCTCTAACCTTTGATTACTCATAAAAACAAAATTTTAGGCATGTTTAATGATTTTGGGACATAAAATCAGTTATTGTGTTTTTCAGCCAATTTTTAGCACAGTCATGGAAGGCAAATGCACAGCGCCTTGGACGTTGCACTCTTTTTCTAGGCATTCAATTAACAAAAGGTCAGGATTTTTATATTTCTAGTGATGCTTACATACACCCTATACCTTTTCTAAGGATTTGGAGGAGAATTGGTTGGTCAAAAGGTCAAAAACCCCCAAAAAATGACCTTTCTACCCTCTTGTTGCCCTGGGCGCTGTGCACTAAGAAGTGTTGGGAGATTTGCTATTTTACTAGGAAACTGACATCCAAATTTAGGAATTCAAGTTGTTTTGGAAATTAGATAGACAGAGCTTTCCAACAAGCTATTGTGGGCCCAATTTTGACATCAGGAAGGCCTCCAAAAGTGCATCTGAAGTTGAACGGCACCCCGACATTGGTGTTGCGCGCCGCCTAGCACTAGCACTGCATGTTTGACACTTTATCCAGATTTTCACTGTTTTGTCCTAGTTTTCACTTTCACCTTGGAAAGTCATGAATTTATCTATGTAAATGATGAGTTAAATGTAATTATCATGTTTCTAATACTTACTAGGGAAAATACATTAATTAAATCAAGTACATGAGGTGTAATGAATTGGTTTTCTTGGATTAGGGATGAGTCACATTGACCACCCTATTCTCTTGTTATCAGTTCAGCCTTTCTTGGATTTTTCCCTCTTCTCATGGATTCAACTCCCTGAGGTTATGATGGGTGGTTTGAAGCCTATATTATGTATTTCCCTAGTCATTTTTAAAGTTTGGACTAAGTTGGATGCTTATGCTTGAATAGACATCATTTTGTATCAGTTTTGAGAAGGAGATTAATGAAAACTTGCAGCTATTTCTTTGGCATCCATGTGGTATGATGTTCACTTTAGTTTTCTCTATTGTGATCATGTGTTAATTTTCTTTTTTGTAATTCATCAATCATTCCATTACTTTTAAGTGGACATTTTCAAGTTCATAGGAAGAACCCATAATTTTTATGCTCTGTTTCGTGGAAATATTACAGTCTATGTTTTCTTCAGTTTACAAAGAATCCATGTTGCTTACATGCTCTTTCTAGCTCCTCACCTATCTTGAATTTGCTCACCCATCAAACCCTAGAGTGTTGAGCTTTGTGCTTACCTTACCCCATCGAACACCCTGCAATTTTGACCTAATTTTATTTCCCTAACTGTTTGGCTCCTCCTGATCCAGAAAAACATTTCAAAATCAAATCAAACCTTGTGCTACTATACCTAGCCTAATATCGTTTACTTGATCCAGACATCTTGGCTGAGATCCTTATGGAGAGATCCCTCTCCTAGCCTAGTAGGGCTAGCTACTTGGCTAAGCATGGTTTGTGGTTACCCTGACATTGCCTTTCTTCACCCTAAGGTCCAATCTAGGTGCTAACAGATACAACCAGATTTAGGTGGCGAGTGAAGATCGCGATAAAGCCACATTCACTTGTCCATGGGGAACTTACACTTATCGGGTACTTCCCTTTGGGTTATGTAATTCTCCAGTAACATTTCAAAGGGCAATCCTTGGCATTTTATCTGACCTTATCCATGATTGTGTGGAAGTCTATATGGATGATTTCATAGTCTATGGGGATTATTTCAATGAAGCACTAGAAAACCTAGAGAAAGTCTTAATAATATGTCAAGAAACAAACCTCTCATTAAGCCATGAAAAAAGTTTTATGATGTTTAACGAGGGACTTGTTCTAGGTCACCATATTTCTGGAGATAGAATTAAGGTAGACTCATCTAAGGTGGAAGTCATTTCCAAGTTATTAGTGTCAAGTTGTCAAAAGGATGTTAGAAGTTTTCTAATTTTTACCAGATACTATAGAAGATTTATAAAAAACCTCACAAAAATTGCATCCCCACTCTTTAAATTACTCACCAAAGGCTATGAATTCAGTTGGGATTCTGAATGGAAGGTTGCCTTTGAAACATTGAAAAAGAGAATTTTTGAAACACCCATATTAAACGGAACTAAATGGAAATTTTCTTTCCATATCTCAATAGATGCTTCAGATTCAGCCTTAGGATTTGTTTTAGGACAAAAACACCTCACTGCTTATGCCATTTATTATACTAGTAAAAATCTAACCCTTGTAGAGTTAAATTATACTATAATTGAAAAGGAGTTCCTAGCTATAATTCATGCCATTAATATATTCAGACATTATATAACTAGCTATGAAACCTTTGTCTACACAGAGCATTCTTCCATTAGATGCCTAATGAATAAACCAGTCACTCATGAAAGAATAACTAGATGGCTCCTACTTTTACAAGAATTCAACATAACCATTCTAGATAGACCAGGAAAACAAAACACAATTGCCAATTTTCTATCTAGAATACAAAATTAAAACAATGATCAACCTATAGAAGATAAATTCCCTAATGAATATCTCTTTGAAGTATCTACTAAATCACCTTGGTATGTAGATATTGCTAACTATTTGGCCACAGGAAAAACGCCGTTTCATTTATCTCCTAGAGAAAAAGGAAGAATAGTCCACAATAGCTCATCCTACTCATAGATAAATGAGGAATTATATAAGATAGAACCATTCCTCATCATCAAAATATGTGTTCAGGAGGACGAAATACCAGAGATACTAAAGGCTTGTTGTGATGAGCCATGTGGAGGAAATTTTTTTGACAAGAGAACTAACAAAATCCTACTTTTAGGATATTATTGGCCTTCCATTTTTAGGGACACCAAGGAATATGTTAAGAGATGTGACAGTTGTCAGAGAATGGGAAAACCAACTCTCTTAAATGAGATGCCACTACCACCACAGGTACTTATCACACCATTTGAAAAATGGGCACTGGGTTTTGTTGGACCAATTAGCCCACCTGCAAAGAAAAAGAAGTATATTCTTGTATGTACTGATTATCTCACTAAGTGGGTAGAAGCTAAAGCACTTCCTTTTGCTATTGAAAATATTGTAGTTTCATTTCTTTTTGAGGATAATTTTACTCCTTTTGGTGTTCCAAAAGAAATTGTAATAAACCAAGGGACACAGTTCACGTCTAGGCTAGTGTAGAACCTTGTGGACCAATACAAGATATAACATCGGAAGTCAACTCCATACCATCCCCAAGCCAATGGAAAAGTTGAGTCCACAAATATGGTGATCGAGGCTATCCTTACAAAGACTGTACACCTACATAGGAAAGACTAGGTGGAAAAGCTTCCAGAAGCCTTATCAGCCTATAGGACTACATGGAGGAATACTACAAGACATACTCCCTATGAACTTGTTTATGGGAAGCAAGTCTTACTTCCAATAGAATTCCAGATCCAGACCTATAAGAAAACAGTCTAGTTAGATCTTGACTTTTCAGAAGCCCAGAAGCAAAGGATGACACAATTAAATGAGCTCGATGAAATTAGATAGGAGGCCTTCCAGAGGACCACCTTAGTGCAACATTAGGGGTGAAGATAGCATGATAAGTACATTAAAGAAACCACGTTTCATCTGAGAGATTGGGCATTGCTCTTTGGTTCAAAGTTCAAAAATTTTCAAGGAAAATTACAAACCCATTGGCTTGGACATTATGAGGTTGAGAATATCTTTGATAATGGTGCAGTTAGAATCAAAACTATTGACAAAGAAAGAACTCCTCTATTAGTAAATGGACATCCACTCAGGCTTTATTAGAAATCATTAACAAGAGAGAAATTTTTTAAAATATTTTAGGATAATTCAGAACTGGAAGATGGTCAAGGAGAATTCCTCTTCTTTTCCACCTTAGAAATTTTCATTTAGTTTGTTCTTCAATAAATATATATATATTATATATATATATATATATATATATATATATATATATATATATATATATATATAGATATATATATAGATATATATATATATAATAGATATAGATATATATATACATATATATAATATATATATATATATATACATACACTTATGCCTTGCAACTTTCAGCCCCTCAACCTCAAAATCCATCCTAGGCACAAGGTTGGCAAAATCCTTAGGGTATAAATACTCAATTCTAGCAATATTATTCCCCTTTTCCACCATAATATTGCCCTCCTCCACCAAATCAGATCCCTTAGTTCCAATCTCAACCACCAAATTGACAACTTACATTACCATCAACACCATTTGCTCAAAAACCCAATCAACTACCTACCCAACCACTTCCAAATCCAAACAATAAAAATAAACAAGTTATCTATAATGTAGAAGATAAAAATTTAAATCTTGTACGATAACCCCATTATGCCTGAATTATGTTTAGCTTAAATCTGGTAGGGTTTTGAAAAATAAGTCACCAACAATTTCCATCCAAAAATCTAAAGAGGATGAGGTTCATGAAAATATATAATTCTTGATCAAGAAAAAAATCATCCAAAGGAATATGTTCCTATAGATTTGAAGAATGACCAAATAAAATGAGATCCTATAGTTCGTATAGTATAACAAACTTCTATTTCGCTACAAGATCCACCTTTTACTAAAAGGCTCAAAATTGATAAAGGAATAGAAAGGAAAATTTCTTTATAGATTATGACATGCTAGACGAACTTAATAATGTTTTCATCAAATTGATTTGCTTCAAGCTATAAAGGAAATACCATTTTTTGCAAAAACTATTAAGGAGCTATGCATTAGAAAACTGGGAAGGAGAAGAAAAGATGTCAAGAAAATCCAATTGGTGGGAAAAGATATAATATTATGATGGGGGAACCAATACTTTAAAAATATCTAGTTCTAGGTATGCCTAGTGTTGATTTTATGATTTTAACTCACAAGAATAATCTAGGAGTTCATCCATTCATCCTCGGTAGACCTTGGCTAGCTACAACTGATGCATTCATAAGTTATAGATATGGTGATATGTATATTTTTGGTAGAAACTCCACTAACAAATTCACATTGTATCCACTTGCTAAAAAAAAACTAATGTATAACATGAAGTTTGGATAGATGACGATGAAGACTTTGATGATATTCAACGAATGTATACTATTTCACAAATAGATGAAGAAGATCAATTAATAAACTTAATGAATAATAATGATGCTTCTCATACTATGAAAAAGACCAAAGTTTTCAGGAACAATACAATATTGAATATCTATAATCTCATATAATGGCTTGACATTCTATGGAAAAGTTTGGCAATTATTTCATAGAAATATTTATTGGAAAACATTAAACATTAATAATAACTTGGAAGAATTTCAAAAGAGGAAATTGATAAATATTCTAGAAAAAAAATCTTCTTCTTATGCATGGGCATATACAAATATGAAAGGAATCGATCATAAAGCTTGTATGAATCATATTTACATCGAGGAAAATGCCAAACTAATTAGATAACCTCAATAAAGGATGAATCCTAATCTGAGATAAATTGTAAAGGAGGAATTTCAAAAGTTACTTAACGTGAATTTCATCTATCCAATGTCAAATAGCCAATGGGTATCACCTTTAGTGATTGCTCCAAATAATAATGGAAAATGGAGAGTATGTATTGATTATAGGGAATTAAACAAACCTACTTTGAAAGATCATTTTCTACTACCCTTCATAGATAAACTATTAGATACCCTAGTAGGGAAGAAATATTTTTCACTTCTTGATGGTTTTAGTGAGTATAACCAAATCCAACTAACACTAGAAGATCAATATAAAATGACCTTTACATTAGCATGGGGAACATATGCCTTTACAAAACTTCCCTTTGGATTAGGTAATGCACCTGGAACATTTAACATAGTAGTTTGGGGTATCTTTTTTGATGTAATTCATGATTGTGTGGAAGTTTATATGGGTGGCTTTACTGTCTATGGAAATACTTTTGAAGAGGCTCCTGGAAGATTCAAAAATTTTCTCATAAGATGTAAAGAAGCAAACCTTTCATTAAGCCATGAAAAGTGTTTTATGATGTTCAATGAAGGGATTGTTTTAAGCCACCATATTTCAAGTGATGGAATTAAAGTGGATATATCTAAGGTGGAGGTAATTTCTAAGATTTCAATTTTTGTTTGCCAAATAAATGTTTGGATTTTTCTTGGTTTCAATGGTTATTATAGAAAATACATAGAAAATTTCACAAAAATAGCCTCTTCAGTGTTCAAACTTACAAAAGATTGTGAATTTGTTTGGAATTATGATTGTTAGAAAACATTCAAGACATTGAAGCAAAATATCTCTGAAGCACCAATTTTAGGATAACCGAATTGGTCTCACCCTTTTCACATTTCCATTGATGCTTCAAATACAACTTTAGGAGTTGTGTTTAGATAAAAATAGATAACTCCTTATGCTATTTACTACGAAAGAAAAAATTTGACTCAAGCAAACTTGAATTACACTGTAACAGAAAAGAAGATTTTAGTTGTTGTGCATGCCATAAAAAAGTTTCATCATTATATCATTGACTATGAAATTTTCATTCATAAAGACCATTATTCTATTAAATATCTAATAAAAATCCCATCACTAATACTAGAATTACAAGATGGTTATTATTGTCGTGGCAATTCAACATTACTATCCTTGATAGACTAAGAAAAGAAAATTGTTAATTTTCTTTCTAGAATGAAAAACAATAATGATGAAATTCTTGTAAAAGATAATTTTCCTGATCAATATATTTTGTTGTATCTACTAAAACTCCTTGGTTTGCAAATATTGCTAATTATTTGATGACAGGTAAATTGCCTCCATAATTGTCAGCCAAAAAAAATAGAATGTAATCAAATTCAGTGCACCTTATTCTTGCATAGATGGAAAACTATACAAAACTAGACCTGATTTGATCATTCAAATATGTGTTCAAGAAGATGAAGTACCAAAAATCTTGAAATCTTGTCATGATGAGCCTTGTGGAGACATTTTGTTGATAGAAGAACTGCTTACAAGATCCTTATTTTGCGATATTATTGGCCTTCTCTTTTTAAGGATGCCAAAGAATATGTCAAATGATGTGATAGTTTTCAAAGAATTTGGATGCCTATTCCATCAAATGAAATTCTTGTACAACCATAGGTACTTATAGATCCTTTTGGAAAATGGGCTCTATATTCTTTTGGACCAATAAATCCTCCATCTAAATAGAAAATGTATATACTTGTTTGTACATATTATGTTAGAAAATGGGTAGAAGCTAAACGTCTTTCATTTTCAATTGAAAATTTTGTAATTACATTTCTTTTTGAGGATATTTTTGCTCTTTTTGCTGTCGCAAGAGAAATTTTAATAGATCAATGTATTCAATTTGAATACAAACTGGTGCAAAAGATCACAGAGTAATATAAAATCAAGCATCAAATGTCTACTCCATATCATCCATAAGCTAATGGACAAGTGGAGTCCACCAACAACGTACTTAAAGAAATTATAACCAAGATTGTGCATTGGCATATAAGAGATTATATTCTAGAGGAACTATGGGCATATCGAGCCACATGGAGAAACACAACTAGACATACTCATTATGAGCTTTCTTGTGGGAAGCAATTTTTCCTTCGAAGTGGAGATTTTCAGAACAACAACAAAATTGTGTCTTGATTTATCAGAAGCTCAAAGACAAGGACCACCACAATTGGATGAACTAGATGAGATTTGAAAAGATGATATCCAAAGAACCAACATGCTTCAAAACAAATATCAAGATGTCATGACAATTTTATCAAAGCTAAAAGGTTCAAGTGAGGTGACTTGGCTCTTGTTATTATTCCAAGTTCAAAGATTTTCAAGGAACTTTTCAAAGCCATTGCCTTGGTCCTTATGAGATTGATATTGACTTTGATAATAGAGTAGTCAAGATAAAAAATATTGATGATGAACCAGTTACTTTTCTTGTTAATGGTCATAGACTAATATTATATCATAAACCACTAAGTAGAGAGGAATCTGTGAAATATTCGCAAGAGAATTTTGAATTCAAGTTGGTTAAGTAATGAGATCTTTCTCTTCATTCTCCAACTCTTTTGTAATTTTTTTCAACTAGTTGAATTATGACTAATTTGTTGTCCTTGATGGAAGCCTAGTTGATGAGTTGTCTTTTGATGGCAACCTACTTGATGAAAATGTCAACAAGATATGTTTATGTATGACAAAGAGTTTGGACATAGGAATAGTAGTTCAAAGATAGAGGAATTTGGAAGGCGATGTTTTGATAAATACGCACAGGTTTTGTGAAGCAAGGTCACATACATGTGCTAGTATGAAGAAGAAAAGTCACGTAAAGTTTCTGCACCATGGTATTCTAAACAACAAGGGTCTTTACCATGGTATTTACACAGTATTCATCCCAGAAACATATATTTGACCTTGTCAAAGAATACCATAAGACTTTGTGTGCTTTTGAACTGTGGTATTGGATAAGGGCTAAGCTATATAAGGAGAGGAAGCTCAAAGTACTTTTTTGTGCAAGCAATGAATATTTCCTAGTTAGATCTAAAGCAAGTGTGCATGTAATGGGATATAAATGAATAGTTTGATCTAAAACTAAGTATGCACCCAAGAATTTGATGATGGAGTAGATCCAATAGATCTGAGATGACTATATTGATAATGGATTGATTTGATCTGTAATATTTGTGTCTCACACGTGTTTTATTATGTATGCTAAGATATGGATTTGTTATGAAGATCTGATGTGAAGTGAAGCTATAATTCAATAGTTTCATATTTGTACGTGAGTTTGATAACCTGAAAGGTGCGTACATATGCGAATTTAAGGCTGGTATGTTTCTTATTGATTTTTCACTTTGGACATATCTCTACATGGGTTTGATTGTTGGAAACCACATATTTACACAGAAGTGTTTTGAGGAAAGCACATATATGAGCAAGAGTTTGGTTGAATAAGATGCATGACAAGTCTCATGAGTCTTTTTGTGTTTCCATTGTCTATAAATGAAGTCTTACTTGATGATCTGGACTTAAGAGTGATGATTAAAATGGAATTGATTGATTGAAGAATGATGATGCTACTAGTTGTATGTGATTGAATATATGTGATGATTCTGTGATTATTTCAGAATCGTTCAGTGGTTCAGGGTGTAACTCAGTGTTTGTTTCGGAATGACAGTGATCCAGTTTTAGTGTTCAGTGTTTTGAGATCTGTACACAAGCATGCTTAAAGGAAGTTTTGCATACACACCGATTTGCTAAAGTAAAGTAGCATTTATATTTTGACATATTATTGATCAATATTTTTAGTTAGTTCAGTTGGTTGATGCATTGTTTGGGTTTAGTATTGGTATTCTAGTTATCGTGATCTAACTACTTTGGTTGTTTAAGAATAAGTTGATTGATTTGGGTCTCAGTAGGTTCATTGATTGGTTGATTCAATTGTTTCAATGATTCAATGATTTTTTTCAGTGATCAGTTTCAGTTTTGGTATTTGGTATTGGGCTTAAATGATGGTAGTGGGTCCACTCTTCGAATATGATAAAAAGTAGCCTACAAGTTGTGATGTTTTGTATAACGTGGATCCAATGTGAAAATTTATGAAATGTGGTCCACAGTGGTGTTGATGGTTGGAGACTTCATTGAGAAAGTCGAAGATTCCTTCCAGTGGTAGCTACTAAATTATATCAGGGGGTAGGATCTCCCTTCTAGTTGGTTCTATTAAATGAGATCACGGGGTTGGATCTCCCTTCTTGTGCGTACGGGAGAATGAGAGAAGGTTTTTTCCTTTTGTAGGTGGGTGCCTAGATGCTAGGATATTTTTATGCTAGTACAAGATTGTAAGAAATTTTTCATTACAATAAAAGATGAAGATAGAGACGACAGTAGCAGTGCATTGTCCCCACATTGGGTTTCCACCTAAAAATATTGGTGTTCATGTGTATGGATGCGTTTCTTATGTACGATGGTTTATTTTGTTCTTAATGCACATGGTTAATGTTTCAATAATGTATATTGAAGTACCAATACATTGGTTTAAGTTAAACATGCGATGAATTAACTCAAATGTAAGTTAAATAGATATACCCTAGTTGTCTGAATAACAATCACATACATAAATAGTTTTATTTCACTAAAGTCACGTATAGAAATATGAGTAAGAAAAGAAAGGTTTCAGTGAGTATAAATATTGATTCACCCACCCCCTAGTATTTTTGCTAATGATTAGTATTAGAGAAGGTCCTTGAGAAGAAGCTTGATCGCTTGAAGGATATTCGTCAAGGTGGGTAGCCAAGAAGGTGTCTTTTCTATCAAGCCACCTTTATTTAATGGAAGTAACTTTGTATTTTGGAAATTTACCAGCATACTTACATTCATTGGGAGATCATGTATTGTAATTTGTTAAAAGTGGATAGCAATATCCAGCCACCATTGTCATGGATACTACAGGAAAGAAACAATATGAAATCAATGCAAGGGTTGTGAATGCCATCTTGGGAATTCTAGACAAGATTGAGTTCATGAAAGTAATGCCATTGGAGATAGCAAGGGAAATGTGGGATAAGCTTGTCCAAAGTTATGAAGGTGACACCAAGGTAAAAACTGCTAAACTCTAACCACCTAGACCACAGTACAAGACACTAAAAATGCATGATGATGAAAGCATTGCAACACTTTTTCTTAGAGTTGATAAGGTTGTCAAAAGTTTCTAGACCACTAACTCCAAAGTTAGATTCCAAATTCTTTTCTCTTAAATAAATGCAGGATCTCAAAAGTATCATATGTGATGATCCAGGTGGCTCTAGGCACATGCAGAAGTCCAAGAGGACTGAGGCAAGGTCAAAAATCAAAGTAATCAGAATGTTGTTGAAGCAAGACTAGAGCATATATCTCATCGTACTGATCGCAACGATGCAAACAGTTTGTCAAACCGAGATCGTATGCAAAATTTAGAGGTAGTCAAAGTTTAGGGTTGACGAGGTATTTTACAGAAATCTGGCCACCAGATTCTAGCCAATTTCTAGGAGAAATTGTGGCCTCATTAAATAATCTCCTTTGATAAAATTTGGGAAATTTCAAAAATGACTATTATTATTAAAAAAGTAATAAAAATGGACGACGAACCATGACCTCTGTCGGCCCCAAACCAACCACCAAAATACATAACATATAGTTATGGGCTGACGGGAATCAAACCCACCCATCCACATGGCCAGCTCACACCATGGGTGACCCAACCCAAAACAAATTACACCAATCCCAATTAGTACACAACCAAAAACACATTTAAATGGCTATGTGCCCAACCAATTTGCCTTAACGCATTACACCAATCGCATTTAATACACAACCAAAAATGAATTTAAACAGTTATTCACCCAGCCAATTTTCCTTAATTAACGTGCCAAAATTATATGCATGTAGAATTTGGGAGGGGTAGGATTTGATCACCTGGCCTCTCCTCAACCAATTTGGAAACCTAACCATTGCGCCAATGGTCCTCTTTAGGACATCTGCTTGGAAAAGAATATTTAAACTCATTTACATAGTACGTCCAGGTGGGTAGAGCGCTGCATAGATTTTGAGATAGAGGAGGTGGAACCTTCACACACATTTCGAGAAAAAAATATTCCCTGATGCAGAGAGGAATCTCTAAGATTCTATGGGAGGTAAAAAATATTTTTATCGAAATGTAATCAAGTTTAAAGTGAATTTTCTTAGATTTTCCCAGAGAACGCTATGGAGAGGTTAGATTTTCCTTTTGAGCAGCAAATTTGCAGAATCCTAGTAGAGGAGAATCTTCAAGAATCTGGAGGGAATCTTCCAGATTCCTTAGAGGCTGAAATTCGCGAGAGTGAGAATGCAACCAACTTCATACTCATTCTTCTCATAATTTTGCAAATATTTTAATTGTGAGATTAGTTTCTTGATCTGAGCAACACATCTTCAGATGACCCAGTGGAGGGAATCTTTGAGGAATCTAGGGGGAATCTAAAAGATTCTTGTAGCGCCAGATTTCAACTTTGTTCGAATTTAGAAATATGATAGTCGATTTTACACTATTTGACGCCACACATATGATGGCTCAATTAGATTTTCCATTTGATCATTCCTTTCTCTACTAATTTTCAAAGTGAAGTGCAGGTGTCAACATTCAATGTGTGAGCAGTCATTTCCATGAGATTTGATGCCACGAGATTGATGGTGTAGCCAAATCCAACAGTTTATCCTCCTCTTCTTTAGATAAATCCTTGATGTGAGGTATATGTTGGAAATAATACTGAGATCGGGGGTGAATTCATATTATTAGATCAATAATTTAATTTTCAAAACTGGTTTGTATGAGCCACTTCAGCTTAGTAAACTAGTGTCTATATGCAACTATACTTAATGTAACCAACGTATATGCAGAGATCTTTTGATTTACCCAAATTATCATGCATTGAACTTTAAACAATATATTAGGAATTCATTAGATAGTGTAGTAAACTTAGAATAAAGCATCACACATAGTCAACACACATGAACACAAATATATAAGTTGGAAACCCAATGTGGGTGAAAACCACTTGCTGCTCTTGTCTCTGTCTTCTTTTAACAATAAGAAAAATCTGTTTACGATTTTTGTATTGGTGTAGTCTTATACCAGTATGCAAGCTTATACCTGCAGAAGGCTACAACCTTCTCCCGTTCTCTAGCTTCTACTGGAACAGAGCTAAAACCCCCTAGCTCTTGTACTAGATGATATGTTTACTAGTATGTAGGTGTGAAGCTACAGAAGGTTGTTGGCATTATGATACATATGTTGTACTTCATGGCAACCCACTCATTTCAGATGATAAATTATAGTGCAGCAAAGTTATTTTCTGGTTCACGGACTTTCATGCAGAAAAACGTTCCTTTCATGAAGAGAAAAGTTCAAGCACTTTCATGCAGAGGAAATTTCACGCACTTTCATGCAGAGAAAAGTTCCTTTCACGCAGAGAAAAGTTCATGCACTTTCATGCAAAGAAAAGTTCCTTTCACGAAGAGAAAAGTTCATGCACTTTCATGCAGAGAAAAGTTCATTTCATGCAGAGAAAAGCTCATGCACTTTCATGCAGAAAAGCGCACGCACATGGGAAATCTTATGGTTGGTTCATGGTATTAGTGTGACAGTTTTCGATCTTATGGTTTTCGTCCGTGGTATTGCATCCAAAAGTGTTGATCCCAAGTATTGGGTCCATGGTATTGAATTTTTATGGTTTTTGGTCCGTGGTATTGTGAAAGGCCTAAGGCTATAAAAGAGGAAGGAGATCATTTGGCAAGGCATCTTCTGAATTATTAAATATCTGATAAAGTGCTAGATCTGGAATGCTGTGATTGGGTTATGGTGCAGATCTAGATCTGAATGAATAAGGAACTGGAGCGCAAGGAGAAGGATAATTTCTATTTATGGGTCAAAATATTAAGGCTGGAATAGTGGTATCTCTATATGATTTTGATCTGTGATATGTGGCGCACGCTTGATCTATAAATCTGATAATATGGGTTAACTAATATCTGAATGTTTGAAAGAATGAATTTATAGATCTGTACGCAAGTTTCTAAATAGTGAAGTAGCGTACATCTCTTGATTAATGTTCTAGCTGCTTCTGTTTATTGCTATAGTGTTTTAGGTTTAGAAGTGGGGTGTGATTACTGTTATTATGATCTGGGTACAGTCGTCAGAGAAGTGTTTATTTGGATTCAGTTTTGATTGGTGAAAAGGTGATTGGTTGATGCAGAAATTCTTGATGTTTGATTGATGTTATTTGTGGATCCAGTCTGAAAATTTATGAAACGTGGTCCCTGGAAGGAAGAGAAGGTTGTAGTCTTCTGTAGGTAGTAGCCTGCGTACTAGTATCTCAACTAGTACAAGAACTAAGGGGGTTGCAGCTCCCTTCCAGGAGATGCTGGAAAACGAGAGAGGGTTGTAGCTCTCTGCAGGTAGCAGCCTGTATACTGGTAAAGGACTGCACCAATACATAATCATTGTAAAAAGAAGTTTTTAATTGAAAAGATAAAGACATATTGCAGCAGGTGGTTTTCACCCACATTGGGTTTCCACCTTATATATTGTGTTCTTGTGTGTGATTGTCTTATGCTCTATTTTTTTGTTCTTGGTTACTGTTTATATCATCCTGATGCACAGATTAATGTTCAACATCTGTAGGATATTTTAAATTATAAGTTTGTATGGTATACGCAGGTTTCCTTATCTGTAGTTGCATATATACGCGGTTTTCTCTAACTGAAGTAGCGTATACGTTATGGGTTTGAAAAAGAAAATAATTGACCAGATAATACTGATTCACCCTCACTCTCAGTATTATTTCCAACAATTGATATCAAAGTGGGTCCTTCAGAAGAAGCTTCATCGCTTGAAGGAAGATCTATCATCATGAGCAACTAAGAGAGAAAAGCATCAATCACGCCCCCAATTTTTTATGGGACCAACTTTTTCTATTGGAAGGTAAGAGTTACAGCCTATCTTCAATCTCTTGGTACAGAAGTCTAGGATATCATAGATACAGGGTACACTTTTCCATCATCAAATCCTATAGATCCGGCTGAGAAGAAGTAGTTTGAAACTAATGCAAAAGTTGTCAATACACTATTAGGATGTCTATCTCAATCATAATTCATCAAGGTTATGCAGTATAAAACCGCAAAAGAAATATGGGACAAGATCGTTCTGAGCTATGAAGGAGATGAATAGGTAAAAAGAGCAAAACTTCAAACCCTCGGAATTCAATATGAAAATCTCAGAATGTACAATGATGAAAGTGTGGCTAACTATTTCCTACACATAGATGAGATTGTTTATTGTATGAAAATTTTGGGTGAAGAAATAAAAGAGGCTATTGTGGTTGAAAAGGTTCTGAGATCTTTGTCTTGTAAGTTTGAATTAAAATTTTCTGCAATATAAGAAAAGGATAATCTACAAAAAATTACCATGTCGCAACTACACAGAATTCTAACCGCATATGAAATGAGGAAAGGGGGACCATCAGACAGAAGAGAAGCCACATTCAAGGCCTCGGGAAAAGGAGATTCTTATAACTTAGGACATATGTCAGAAGAAGAGCAAGAATCAAATTTTGTCAAGAACCTTCAACGGGGTGCTGGAAGATTCAGAGGTAAGTTACCTTTCAAATGTTTTTCTTGTGGAAGAATCGATCACTATGCTGCCAAGTGTCCTCATAAAGGTAAGGAACCTGTTAGATGGAACAAGAAAGAGAATGTAAATAAGAAAAGCTATTACACTCATGAAGGCAGTGACGGATTTTCAAATAGTGATGAAGATGAACAAGGTAATAAGTATAGACTTTTAATGGCTTTTGAAGATGATGATTTCATGGATGCTATAGATGAAGAAGGTCTTTATGAAGAGGTTTATAAACTCAAAATTTGTTTAGAAGAGAAAAATATGATTATTGATACTCTACAATTCCAATTGGCTGAAAGTGAAAAACATCATGAAATGTTAGAATGTGAAATAGTGGGACTTAGAAAAGAGATTGAGAAAACTAAAGCTCTTAATCTTAGATTTGTTAAAGGATCTGAAATGTTAGATAAGATTATCAAAGTACAACATTCTCCGCTAACCAAGACAGGTTTGGGATATAATGAAAGCATCTCAAGCACAGAAGCCATCCACCTCCAGAAGTTATATTGATGCAGCAAGGAGAAGTGACCGATTTGACAATCAACAACAAAGGCACAATGTTGCTCACCAGGTAAATCAAGGACGTTTTTCTTCAAGAATGAACAAAGATCACCAAGTAAATCAGGGGCAATCTGCTTCAAGGATAAACATAAGCTACAACAGACCACAGGTAAATCATTCTCAATTTGTCTCAAGAATGAATGTCAATGAAAACTACAATTGTTCGGTCTGCACGGTTGATAATCGCAAGAATTTATTCAATGGTCAATGTTTCTCTTGTCACAACTTTGGACACAAAGCAGCTTAGTGTGTTGCCTACAAAACTATCATGACTAGAGAAACTCAAAAACAGAGGAGTATGAATGGAATCATGAAAAGGACCTACAATAACTTTTCTTCTCTTGAAAATGAAATAGAATGTTCTATTTTCAATAATTTTGGTCATGAAGATTCTGAATGCAGAAGTAGGGTTCGGCAGGCAACTCAGAAGGAGCAAGCCTCAACTATCAAAACATGGAGAATGAAAGAACCACAACCAGAAGGATGTGGTATAGCCTTATATGCAGAAGGGAAGGAAAATCAATGGTACATTGACAGTGGATTTTCAAAACATATGACAGGTGATAAAGAAAAACTTCAGTCATATAGTGCCTTGGAGAAGGAGAAGAAGGTCTCATTTGGAAACGACACCCCTGCACTCTAAAAGGTAAAGGTTATGTTCTTTTAAAATAAAAGGTAAAAGCAGGAAATGTTATGTATGTTGATGGCTTAAAGCATAACCTATTGAGTGTCAGTCAAATGTGCGATTAAGGAACATAGGTAATATTTCGATCAAATGGATGTAGTGTTCATGATCTTGATATAGGAGAAACAGTGATCAAAGGAATAAGAACTCCAAATAATTTATACATATTCAAATAAGGACAACAACAATGCTATCTGACCAAGAATGATGAACACTGGATATGGCACCGGAGGTTGGGGCATCTAATCTTCTCACAGATAAGGAAAGCTTGCAAATACCAGGCATTTCGTGGTCTTCTAGACATCATAATTCCAGATAATACAATATGAAATTCATGTCAGTTTGGTAAGCAAACCAGAACTAACTTCACTGAGAAGGAAGGATCAGCTAGCAGACCACTTGAGCTTGTCCATACTGATGCATGTGGTCGATCTAGGAAAAGGTCGCCTCAGGGAGAAGAATACTTTATATTATTCATTGACGACTATTCAAGGATGGTTTGGATAGGACTGATGAAGCAAAAATATGAAGCTTTCGAAAAATTCAAATCCTTCAAAGCTTTGGTTGAAAACCAATCAGATCACAAAATTAAATGCCTCAGGTCTCATAGAGGTGGGGAGTTTACCTTAAATGAATTTTTTGATTTTTGTGAAGAACATGGAATAAGAAGAGAATTCTCTACAGCCAGGACTCCTCAGCAAAATGGAGTAGTTGAAAGGATGAACAGAACGGTTCAACAAATGGCTCGTGCTATTCTTGATGAGTCTGGAAACTCCCGCAACTTTCTGGGGTGAAGCTGCATTTGTTGTAGTTGTTATTCTCAACAAAACAAATGTCCGGGTGAACAGCACTCAAACCCCTCATGAACTCTGGTATGGTGAGACTCGTTCGGTAAAATATCTCAAATTTTTTGGAAGCAAATGCTATATCAAAAATACTGATGAACATCTTGACAAGTTTGAACCTAGAGTAGATGAAGGCATTCTCCTTGGTTACTCTCCCCACAACAAAGCATACAAGTGTTATAATAAAAGGCTTGGAAAAATTGTTGAAAGTATTGATGTAGTGCTTGATGAAGAAGAAAACACTCCTAGGTAGGTAAGATCTAAACATTTCGAAGATGATGAGGACTATCCATCAACATCAAATAAGATTCATGATGAAGAAGAAACCTATGAAGAAGAAACCCATGAGGATCCTGAAGAACAAATAAGGATAGAAGAAAAGACTCCATCTAGGTACATTCAGAAGAACCATCTAGAAACTCAAATTTTGGGCAAAAAGAGGCATGAATACAAACAAGAAGAACAATTGCAGAAGCTTCAAGCTATTTGGCATTACTTTCCTCCACTGAACCAAAAAATGTAAGAGAGGCATCCAAAGATGAATGCTGGGTCAAGGCAATGGGTGAAGAGCTTGAGTAGATCGAAAAGAATAACCCTTGGGAGTTGGTTCCTAGACCAAAAGATAAGAATGTCAT